>JAWNNK010001130.1:0-121782 GCA_035045065.1 Hirtodrosophila trivittata | reverse complement strand
AGCAACATCTCGCACACCATAAGTTCAGAAAATAATTTCATTAGTTTTATATTGTATATATTGCATTTTCCTTATAAAAAGCAAAGCCCCTATCTAAATTACTAACTCGCAAGCGATATTAATAATTTCTGTATTAGCATGTACAAACTTACCTAGCGATTTTATTACACTCCCTACTGCCTACTACAATCTGCAACAGTTGTTTATCCACCACGGAGAAGGAAAGATATTTTGAAGTTTGGAGAAAAACCTGTGGCGAGCTGTTTTCTGCATCAAGAAAGTGCTGCCGTCAATTTCATTCAAGGTACTTTAAACCCATGTTTTACTAAACACACACAAGGGTGGCACTCTTCGGAGATTTACTGATAGCACAGGCATATATTAATTTACTTACATGTACATTGAGCGAGAGTTCAGGGTATCTCATTGCGAAGAATTCCTATTTTAAGCTTAAAAAATTGAACTGTGGTCCAACTGCCAGAACTAGACAATTAAAGTCACACTCAGGGCTGTTTTTTCAATGTTCACCAATCGCAACCTGTCATATAAAGGCAGTACCTAACGTTTATATATAAAACACTGCAAAACAAAATTCAAATCCGGCAATAGTGACTAGTATTTAATGCATAAATTTATAAATAATTATAAATAAAGTAAATTAAATACTAGCTAGTATTATTTGTCAAAAGCGCTTCGAGGACTTTCCAACTACCATCATTATGTTTGATTTCCAGATATACTCTATTGTTAGTTCTTGCGATTGCCGCGACGCCGCATGGAAGCTAGGCATTTGGGGCAGTACCACTTTCCTTTAGGCGGCTGGGTTATCCCCACGCATGGGTAATGGAACCATTCGTACGGACAGGCGTCGTTGTCACAGGCAACCATATCACCGTAGGAGACCTGATTGCAGGTACAATATCGCGGCTCATTTGGATCATAGGACCATTCGCTTTCGTTACTTTGCTCTACAAGTAAACGATTTTCGCTTATAGTTACAGCACCCGGAGCCAGTGTAGTGCTGGGTAGTGAAATAACGGTTGTTGCTACAGTACTAACATTCGGCATGGGAATAGCCGCTGCTGCAACAGCTACTGCTCCTGTCGCATGGTTCGTTGCCAACTGATTCGTCGTCGAATTACTGCAATTATGACTGAAAGTAGCATTCTGTATAGCTGTAGAGGAGGCATTTGACAATATTTCAGCAGAGTCGAAATTCATTGATGATGTCGACGCTGGAATAGAGTTGCACGGTGAGGATCCGACCAACGATTGCAGGGCTAAGCCGCCGGGGATGGAAATGCTGCTATTCAATTTTCTTAAAACAGAAAGTGAATTTTTTACTGTATACTGTATTTTTTTTTTTATAAAATTACTTACTTTTTATGCTTCTTTTCCTGTTGGTGCAAATGGTGTTGATTAAGGTGATGCTGAACGCCGTTGGTCAGCGTATTACTAGTCACCAACATGCTGCTGCTATGCGCCGATGCTGCTGACCAGAACTCCGTGCTTCCTGCAACCCCATGAATAGCCTCATAGCTGGCCTTAAGGCTGGCTGTACGTCTTCCTTGCTGCATTTGCTGAGTGGCCACAATCGCCTGGCTCGCTGCAACCGCAATTGCACTCGAGGCAGCTGCACCTCCACCCAATTGTTGCGGGTTGTAGCTAATGTTTGAGTTTCCATTGTTACCAGAGACGCATGCACCTGTACTTAAGCTTGCAGTAGCCCCTACGCTTATGCAATTTGTCGGTGCAGCAGTACTTGCAGGCGCATAAGTGTTGTTGCCGCTGACCAAACTGTTTACTGTAAGATTGGTAGGCAACTGGCGCACCACGTTAACGGGAACGGAAACAGCATTACTCGCGCAGCCCCCAGACACAGGTAAGGCGATATGTGAAGCAATACTATTCACGTGGTTACCTAGGACTGGGTTACTTATGTTACCGACAACATTGCAAGCAGTTGGCAATGATTGGTTAAGATGCGCACGTTTCTCTTGCACAGGTAATGTGCAAATCGTCTCCCGCCGCTTCTCCAACTTGCGATGTCGATGATGAGTGCCAACTGCGCTGCTAAGTCCGGATAAACTACTGAGTCCGGTACTACTGACAACCCGGCTCATACTGCCGCTGCCTGTACTTGTGATGATGCCGGAGGCACTAGTTATGTTGCTGCTCATTAAGTTGCTGTTGCTGGCGTTATATAGGCGATTTTCCTTTTGATTAATACTTAAAAGCAGCGCTGCTGTACCTGACGAATTGTTACCATCCAGCTCCAGCGAACGCTTTTCCAGAATTTCAGTAATGCCGTTGTTATCCGCCTCAAGCTCGCATTTAAACTTAAACAATTCGCTATCTAGTCGTCGCAGATATCGCTCGACTAGCTCATGTATTTGAGTGGCAATACTTACTTTCTCATCAGCATCCTCAATTACTTTAAAATAGTCGGCTCGTAAATTATAGAATTCAGTGTCCATCAAATCATTGTGCAACTCGCCACGCTTGCTCTGCTGAAAAAACAAGCGCGATTTCTTATCCAAGGAGTCCATATTGTCTAGGCGGATGTAAATAAAGACAACGTGATTTGAACGTGTAACTCAGTGGATGGCTCGCATATCATACTTACTCTGTACGGTAAGATCCAATTCGCGCATTTCTGTGAAACGGTCGCGCAGCTCTTGAGGCAAATGCTCAATCACTACAACCGCAAAAATAGAGAGTTTGCATCGGCTGCTTTGAAATTTTATTTTTTTGCTACTCACTCTCTAAGTAATCCTCGAGATACAACATAATGTACTGTTTCTTTAATATCTATTGTCTAAATTTTACCACTGCACACATTAAAATATCTATATAAGTCAATGTGCGAAAAGAGCTCTTATTTACATTCAATATGGTCACTAAGATCTGAACTTTATCTAAGTAGACATATTGCCGTAAAACTAGAAAACGCAGAATTACTGTAAAACTAGCATAAAACTAAGGGTGGAAAAATATACGTGGAAAAGAAACTGTATACATTTTAGAGATGGGCGCCACAGTGACTATTGTGTCACAGTGACAAGTACGAAAGAGATATTAAAATATTTTTGACATATGTATATGTGGTGACATAATGATATTAATTTAGCTATTTTAAAGCAAGGTTTGATCGATTTTGAAAATATTTTTTTAATTTGTTATTAGCCTTAAATATGTATGCTAAGCTACGCATTTGATGCAGCTCGATATTCATATATATTATCATCTCGAATATGCAGCAAGCCGTTATCAATAAGCGTTCATCCTCTTCTAAAATAAAAACTAATCGTCTGATACAAAATAGATAACAAAACTATGTCCTCCAACAATTCGGAATGCATGGCTCACATACGGGGAGCACAAATCTTGGCTTCGGAAGAATTGAATGGACTTCAGTCACGTATACTGTAGCATGACATACAGTGAGTCAAAAAAGTATTGGCCATTCACTGTTTTTGAAAAAATGGGTGCATTATTAACTGCTATTTAAAAACAAAATATTGATGTAGTAGGTATTATTACCTTATTTTAAATACAATGCATCAAAAAATTTCCAATTACTTGCAAGCAAAAAGGAAATACATTACAAAGAAGAAGAATTGAGCCTAAAACACATCAAAAAAGTATTGGCACACTTTATGTGTATGCCGTGTTTTCGCTCACCTAACGGTAGTTTGAAATTTCTGTTGTTTATACCGTTATTATCTGCATTATATAATTGTGCATTTCAAGTAACTATTGATCTTTACTTTATGACGTGATGAGCAATATGAGCAGAGGATCAGAAATCTCGCTCGATGTCAAAAGATTGATTATTAGCAGTCATATCCAGCAAAAACCATATCAGGAAATTGGTAGTATAGTGCAGAGGTCCTATTCCAGTGTCCGAGAGCAGATCTGGAGTACCAAAAATATTTATACCACGCCAGGCGCGAATTGTAGTTGCTGCAGTGATTCAAAATCAAAAAAATTACTGTTTTAAAGTTGTGTAATAAAATGTAGAAAAGTTTCCGATAAAAATGTTATCCACAAACATTGAGAATTGCTCTACACAGTGCAAGCTTTCATGGATGAGTTTCTCGGCGTAAGCCCTTAATTTCGAAGGTTAATCAAAAAAATATGTTTGAGTTAGCCAAACGCCACGTAAATAAGCCGAAATATTTTGGGAATAATGTTATATTTAGTAGCAAGTCAAAACATAATCTTTTTGGCTCAGATGGCTCACAAAAATTTTGGCGAAAACTAAACAAGGAGCTGAAACATAGTAATATTATACGGACAATGAAACACGGTGGTTGGGGATGTTTCGCTGCATCTGGAGTTGGTAACCTTGTGTTCATTGATGACAGAATGGATAAAAGAGCGTTCATGAACATTCTCAAAGAAAACTTAGCTCCAACGTGAGCGTAAATTGGGATTAAATGGGCAGCAGTGGCAGTTTCATCAGGATAACGTTCCTAAACACTCATCGTATCTGGTCTAGGAATGGCTTATTTACAACTGTAAGCAATTAAAAACACCATCACAATCACCAGACATGAATCTCATTGAGCATATGTTTCTGCTCGAGAAAAATGTTTTAAAGCACCATTTATCATAAGGAGATTTTTTGACGGTTGCGTTACGCACGAAATGGGAATAAATATCAGCAAGGAGAACGGCTTAGTTAATTAAAAGCATGTATGTACAGACGCTTCAAACCCATTTTTAAAGCAAAAGTAGACTCAAAAAAATATTAGATATTAATAATCGGCTGAATACTACTATATTTGAACATGTGTTCCAATACTTTTTTGACGTGAAAATCGTTGGTTTTTTTTGGTTGTCTTTTGTTTGACAGGTCAACCAAAAATGAAATATAATTTGTTTTTTTATTAAATATAATTAAAATGTTCCTTATAAATAAGGGTGTTTCTACTTTCGTTGTTGAGTGGACCAAAAGTTATCACGTGACAAACTTTTAAAACAGAGGTGTGCCGATACTTTTTTGACTCACTGTATGTTTGTTGCTCAGCAGTCGGCAATAACGCCAATTGAGCAGTTTAGTATTATGTGTGTAAAAAGTTTAATGACAGCATCTGCACTTTTATTTTTTAGAATATATATTAATTAGAATAATTGTATTATGTTTAATTAATAAATAAGAGTATGCTTTAATTTGTAACTTATTCTAGTCTCTGATAGAGCTCTCGGCAGTAATAATTCTTATAGAGGTTTTCCTTTAAAAAAAATGTTATTTGTATAATTATCACCACTGCCAGTCAAATTAAGGTGAGCAAAACATTATAAACGAATTTAAGCAAAAGATGCCACAGCCCATCGCGCTATTCAAGGGCTACTGTACATCATAGAGGTGGAATACCACAGCTACAACTAGCTGAACATAAACCATACAGAATAGCAATTAAAAGCTTGCATTTCTAAACGCTATACCACAATATTATAGAGCAGCTGTCCGAACTTTGCCACAATGTGAGCCACGTTTTTACTCACAAAGATAGAAGCAACCTTACCAACTTATTCTTTCTGTTACTATGGCCAAGCAAAAATAATAGAGATTACAATATAAAGCTGTTGTGCAACCAGCGAATCCATGTGGAAGCAAGGAGGAGAGCCTCTACGGTGGCACAATGCTATCGTTGCCAACAGTAAGGGTACACTGAAAAGTACTGTGGCAAGGAGCAGGTGTCTGTTAAATGCAGCGGCCCACATAGGTGTGCTGACTGCGTAAGAATCGGCAGCTTGCGCGCATTGCTAAGAGCCACATCCCGAAAACTACAAAGGCTGTGGTCACTTTAAAGCGCTTTTGAAGAGGGGTGTTATTATCAAACCCAAGACAAAGCATCAGCCCATAGAATGCAACCAATGTTTACTTTGCATATGCCAAACCATTCGTGACCTGCTGAAGCGAATAGAGAGTCCATGAGCTATGCTGACATTGCCAGAGGAAACAAACAACAGTACATACAGCCAGTTAAAGAGCCAACCAGCAAAACACATTGGTTTGGCAATGCAGAAAATGACGCATATGATGCGTGTACTCGTGGAGATACATAAGCAAATCATGGCTACTTTAAGCGCGGCACTCGTTTCAAATGTATTACCTCAAAATTTTAGTATGGAATGCCAAAGACATAACGAAGAAAAGAGACAAACTAGAGCTGTTTGTCTGTCAGCATAAAATTAATATTATTCCATTGCACGAGTTTTAGCTCGCTCAAAAGGAGGAGTTGCGGTACTAACTAGGGGTAATCTGTTGCTTATCCCTCAAGGCGAAAAGTCCACATCACAGTACCAAGTATATGAGTTACAGTATGCACAGCTTTAGGAGATATAGACTTTGTTGCAATCTACTGTCTTCCTGCACCTACTCAACTAAATAATGTGGGTTTTGTAAATATTCATGAGATGGCTGGAAGCCGCTGTTTCATTGGTGGATATTAGAACGCAAGACATTGGATTTGGTGCAATTGTATGGCGACTCGCCGAGGGTTGCAACTTGTCAATTATATCTCCTCAACACACATTGAAGTCCTGGCAACTGGTTTCCCCACTCGTCACCCTACCAGAAGAGGAGGCAGAGCGTCGTGCCTTGACTTTGCGCTATACAGTGGCATCCCTGATTCCACACTAGCTGTTGAAGACTCATGGGATCTAAAGTCAGACCACTTTAATTGCAACAATAGGAGTGACACTGCTTACGCTGCAAAGAGACCATAAGCTGTTGAATAGATATACGGATATCGATCAGTTCTAAACACACCTGGAAGATGCTTTTCATCTCAACACCGAGCTAAACTCGGAGAAGCACATAGATGATGCAGTCGAAATTTTCACTCGGAAGGTGCACGATGCAACAGAAATCGCTCTATCTTCTACGACAGAGCTCACAGTACAGCGGAGATGCTTCAATCTAAATCCAGCAACAAGGTCAATGGTTTAAAATAAACGGAGACTCCGCAGAAACTTTATTGGAACACGGCACCCACTCCCTGAAGTGCAAAAGGACTGAGTCTTTTGAAGACAAATTGGTGTGGATGGAGTACATAGCTGATAACTACTCACTTTGCATGGCGACAAAACGACAGACCTTTCGGAAAATCCCATTCAAGGACTCCAACGGCGTAATAGCATGGACTGATGTGGAGCTGGGCAATATCTTTGCGGGTCACCTGGAAGACAGATTTATCCCCTTCACACTGGTGGATCATAGCGGAATCACTAATGTGCTGGAAGCCCTTGTTACCCAGCTCCTGATGAACCTTCCAATAAAAGCTGTGCGAGCGGAGGAAGGAAACTATGTCACACAACTCTTAAAGCTTTGCCGGGCAACTTCTATACTCCCGAAGCCAAACGAGGCACCAGATAATGCAGTCCTGGCAACTTACGCCGATGACGTCACCGTGTTGTACAATTTAAACTGTGAGTACGATGCGGCTGATGGCATACAGGAGTATGCCCACACTGTTGAACAATGGGCCATGAGGTGGAATATAAAGCTTAATCCGGCCAAGTGCGTAAAAGTCTGCTATACAACCCCGACACAAAACAGGCTAAAAAACACAGCGAGGTCAGATATAGGTCTGACTCTTGATAAAAGAGTGACATTTGCGCGGCATACCCAAAATGCTATCAGGAGTCGACAATTGTACTGGCTACTGAACAGACAAAGTAAACTTCCCCTGCGCAGCAAGCGGGCCGTGTAGCTCCCATATGCAGATATAGAGAAAAACTATGGCGTATCTTATCGAAAAAGCATTCAAACTCTACAAAACAGAACGTTGCGGATTATCAGCGATTGCCCCTGGCTCATTCGGAATTTGACTGTCCAGCAGCTACAGTGCTAGGCTTACAACGCACTGCAATAGGCTGGCTCGCATTCTCCCAAACAGGCGACAATAAGAAGAATGCGAAGACCAAACAATCTCAACCTAGGTCCGAAGACCTAGGTCAAATATGACGAAATTACGGGCTAAAATGCCTTATCATTCTGCACATTCTGCTAAGACGACGAGTTTTATTATTATTTCTTTTTTTTAAGTATTGTTAAAATGTATCGAAAATCGACTCAATAAAAAACTTTAACTAGCTTACAAAAAAAAAAGTAAACAGCTAACGTGTTTCTCTATAAATAACTCTTGTTCTTTGTTGTAGAAGGCTGTGTTTATCTTTGTTTGTGGTAATACTTTGTTTATTTGTGTTAAAATAATAAATTTTTTTCCATTTACGTTTTGTGATACGAGTCGCGAATCGATCGTGAAGGCGACAACACCTTTGCCGTTAATCGTACTCCGGAGTCAAATAAATAAAAAAACAAAAAAATTTTAATTGTGCAGGGAAGCGAAAGAGACGCTGAATGCGATGAAAATCGTACAAATTCATTTCTTTGTGCAACTAATTGTTGTACTTAGAAGAGTTAAGTTCTTAAAAGTAATTAATGAAAACTAACCAAATAAAAAAAAAAAAAAAATTAACAACAAAAACAATGAGCCAAAACGACATGAGGGCCGCGCGTCAACGTGAGTAAGACGAGCGCCGGCTCTCTTTACAACGTAACAACGCGTACTTCTCGTTTGTCTCTTCACAAACTGTAAATAATACCGAGCTTACTGCTGACCAAACGCGGTCACTCACCCCTAATCCAATCAAAACCAATACGCTCAGTATGACATCAAACGACAGAGCGCGATCTTGCTCGCCGTCAATTCCAACAACAACAAACACGCTAATGAACGAAATGCGTACTTCCCCCATGCCGAATCTCACTCCGCAACAAGTGCACACGACAAAATTGTGCACATCAACGGTAACTAGCATAGTAACTTCTCTCTCGAGTACAACTGCTACGACAACAACAACTGCTACAATATTACCTGCTCGCCCTATCGCTTCGACAACAACCGCTGCTTTTGCTAAGTCAGCAATGTTACCTGCTCTCCCAGCGAAAAAAAGTACCGACTGGTATGGATCGCAATATACAAATTAAGCGAAAACTAAGCCCACAAAATTTGTCAAAGGGCAACCAACCCAAAATAAACCGCAGTAATCCAAATCAAACACCCACTAAAAGTAACAGATTTGCAATTCTCGCAGACGTACTGGATGAACCTGATACTGAAAAAGACATCAGGAAAAAGCCGAAACCGCCACCAATATACATCAGAGAAAAAAGCTCTAATACCCCTAACAAAATAATAGACCTGATTGGAAAAGGTAATTTTTATATAATTTCCCTAACCAAAGGAATTATTCACGAGACCAAAGTGCAAGTCAAAACCGAAGATAACTACAGAGTGCTGACCAAATACCTAAACGTTACCAACATAAACTTCTATACGTATCAACTAAAAAGTAGCAGAGGCCTGCAAGTGGTACTAAAAAGCATCGAAACTGATGTAAAACCCTGCCGATATCTTAGAGGCTCTGAAGGAACATGGATTCAACGCGAAGATGGTCATCAACATACTAAACAGGGACAAGAAGTCTCAACCTATGTTCAAAGTAGAACTTGAACCAGATTATAAGGCACTCAAGAAACACGAAGTGCATCCAATCTATAAACTACAGTTTCTACTGCACCGTAGAATCACTGTCGAAGAACCACATAAGCGCAATGGACCAGTGCAGTGTGCAAACTGTCAAGAGTTCGGACATACAAGATCCTACTGTACGCTTCGCCCTGTATGCATGTATGAGCTTGTGGAGAACTCCACAACTCTGTAAACTGCCCTCAAAATAGAGACGACCCGAGCACCAAAAAGTGTGGTAATTGTGGAGGCAATCATACAGCATACTACCTAGGTTGTCCTGTGTACAAGGAACTAGAAAGCCGGCTTCATCAACGAGTGTCTTCACTACACTCCCAAAATGTACAGAGTACATTTACACCCTTCAAATGTAATGGAAACGTAACGCTCGCAAATATATATTTACCCTCTAAAACAAATGAAAACGTTACATTGGCTAGAGCACTTAAAACTGGCCTGGTTAGACCCGCACCCACAACTGCTATACCAATCTCACAGATCGCCATTCGCAAAGCAAAAGCTTAAAGACGCCACAAGAAGACTTACAAAAGCGTTAAAACAAAAGCAGGATTTTTGCCATCGCAGCTATATAGTGAAACTATCCCCATCAAGTAAAAAACACACACTATGGAGAGCCCATCCATCACTATGCCCACCGGTAGAAACAGTTATGCCAATAAGAAACTGGGCAGGCGAGTGGGCACGCAGTGACGAAGACAGAGCATCCACTTTCGCCACGCATCTTCAAAATGTATTTCAACCAAACCTTGCAACGAACGCATTTAGATTACCGCAGCTAGCAGACGAAAACCAACTGTCATATTCTCCAATTATATTCAGACCGGAAGAGATTGTTAAAATCATTAAAGAACAACTCCAAACGAAAAAGTCACCAGGATGCGACCTAATAACCCCGAAGATGATTATTGAACTACCTCACTGCGCAGTCTGTACCATCTGCCAACTAATTAATGCGATAACCAGACTTGGCTATTTTCCAGACAGATGAAAAAAATCTGTCATTACTTAAGCCTGGAAAAGATCACACGGTCCCCGCATCATATAGGCCCATAAGCCTACTATCATGCTTATCAAAACTTCTCGAAAAATGTCTCCTAACATACATTATCCCATATCTGAATAACCACAATATAATCCCCGCACATCAATTTGGTTTCCGCGGAAAACATGGAACCATCGAGCAGGTCAACCGAATAACATCTAATATTCGTACTGCATTTGAATATCGGGAGTACTGTTCTGCGATATTTTTGGACGTGGGCCAAGCCTTTGACAGAGTCTGGCTAGATGGACTGATGTTTAAAATAAAAACAATGCTCCCTAGTTGCACATACAATCTGCTAGAGTCGCACCTTTACAACAGATCATTTTCAGTGAGATGCAACGCCGCCATGTCAGTTGAGCATATCATAAAAGCTGGAGTTCCTCAAGGCAGCGTTCTTGGTCCTACCCTAAATATCCTTTATACAGCGGACATCCCCACAAGTAGCCAAATGTTAATATCCTGATTTGCTGATGATACCGCGATACTAAGTCGTTCGAAATGCCCACTGCGAGCAACAGCACAACTTGCTGGACATCTGGCGACTGTTGAGAAATGGCTATCTGACTGGCGAATAAAAATTAATGAGCAAAAATGCAAGCATGTTACGTTTACTTTAATCAGACAAGACTTCCCTTTAGTTAAACTAAACAAAACTGTTATCCCAAAAGCAAACGAAGTCACGTATCTCGGCGTACACCTTGACAGACGCCTCACCTGGTGCAGGCACATTGAAGCTAAAAGGACGCAACTAAAGCTGAGGGCCAACAGCCTCCATTGGCTTATCAACGCACGATCACCCCTTAGCCTGGACTATAAGGTTCTGCTTTCTAACTCCTAGGACCGATCTGGACCTAAGGGAAAATGCTACCAGCAGCAGTATTGACATCATCCAAGGGCTCAATCAAAAATTCTGAGAACGATCACTGGGGCGCCATGGTACGTTCGGAACGAATACATCCATAGAGACCTGAACATCCCTCCTGTCAGAGACGTCGTAGTCCAAAAAAAACGAAAAGTACTTTATAAAGCTCTCTGCCCATCCAAATCATCTTGCAAGAGATCTTACTCGGTCTTCTAGCCGATCTCGTCCCGAAGGTCCCATACATAATGCAAAGTACAAAAAACAAAGAAAAAAAACCTATTGTGATACATCGTCCGCCAATTTGGTTATTATTTCAAGTGTTTAAAGTAGATATTAATTCTTTTAATAATAATATTTTTCTCAACAGTACCAGCGCTAGTTGTTTTTTGTTTTGAATTAGTGTATTCGGTAATAAGACAGTTCGTGCATTATTTTTGTTTCTTGTTTTCCCCTTTCTTGTGCAGGGCATTTGTTATTTTCGACTCATTTTGAATAATTTTAATTTTCCTCATATTTGAATCATATCTGTCTGCGGTATCAGGAATTGTAAATTTCAGTCTGATTCTAAGACTGAACTCATTTATTGTTGGTTGTGTGACAATATAGCACATGTTAAATGTGCTGGTTACGCAACCAAAGTTAAGGATTATATATCCAATAAGTCTGCTCTTAGGTGGTGTATTGTATATAAATATTCATGAGGTAGACAAGACAGACTTTAAATTCCCTCAGAGCAGCATTCACCAAACTACATGTTGACTTCCAGAGCTTGGATGTTAATTTAAATAATTTAAAACTGTCATCCATGCCATCTGAGCCGAAGACTGTAATGCCGACTACACGAGTCTCTTCGGCCTCACCACAATTTATATCTCTACATCACTCACCTACACCTTGTCCGATTTCCCCAAATATATCTGACAAATATATCAAATATATCTGAGTTATTTTACGCCTGCTCCTATAAGGGGCTCTAAGAATGTGAATGCAACTGATTCGTCGGTCAGCAACACTGCTCTTAGTTCCCCCCAGACTTTGTCCGTATCAATTCCCTTACACGCAATTAGAGCTGCTAAGCCCCTGATAGCTGTCCCAATTAAAAAACAAATTTTCGTCTCTAGGCTGGCCCCAGACACTTTGGTTGATGATGTTAAGTCCAACATCCAAGTGATCTTAAAACTATTAGACTTATCCGTTGGTAAATTTAGATATTGTTATGCCAGAGATATCAGCCCTTTTATTGTTCCGGCGGAAGAATTCAATACTATATGTTGCAAAACCTTCTGGCCGAAAGATTAAATTATAAAAGAGTTTTAGTCAAGTAGGAGAAATCGGCCTCCAATTGCACTCTACTAGCACCTACTAGCGCTTCATCTTCATCTCCTAGTCATGCCCAAAAAAACTAACTCTTTGTCTATCTTATCAGAACTTTAGAGGTCTTAACTCTAAACTTAATAAGCTTTATGTAGATAGAATTTCTTTTGAAGGTAGCATAATTATCTTTAGTGAAACCTGGTTAAAGCCCGAAATTTAAAATTTTCTTTATTTTGCAATAAATACACATCTGTTAGATGCGATCGTTTGTCGCGTATAAGAGGTGGTGTACTTATTGCTGTAGATTCCGATCTTTTAACAGAACCTATTTATTCGCCTTGACTAACTAACATTGAACTGATTGCTGTTAAAATAATATATAAAAATATTTCCATATATATAACGTGCTCTTATATTCCAGATGAGCTACCCAGTCGAACCTCCTTGGTTCTCTAAAGAATTGACAATGCTTAAAAATGTGAAGTCTAGATATTATAAAAGATTTAAGAGTTCAAATAATCCTTTAGATTTTTCTCGTTATGTTATCGCCGGAACAAATTTTGTTGTTTGTAATTCGCGTTGTTACAATAATTACTTAATTCTATGCCGTTTGCAATTTGCTCGAGATCCTTTGTCAATACTAAACGAAAAACTTTCTTACTGCCCTTATGTGTTTCCTATGAAGACATGAAAGCAAAAACTGATCAGGCTTCAGCCGATCTTTTTGCAGAATTCTTTCAAGCTACTTATTCATCTTCAAACTTTCTTCCTAATTCCCCTTATCCGTATAGCTTGCCGAATACTAACTGCATTTTTAGTCCAATGATTCTGGAAAGTTCGTTATTTAACGAACCTAATTTAATCAAGCCAGGTTATTTACCAGGCCCAGATGGAATACCAGGATGTTTACTGTGCTGATTCTCTATGTTAGCCCTTGCTTAATTCGCGTGCTATCAAAGGTTTTCAGAACAAAATTCAGACTGATGTCATTTACACAGATTTCAGAAAGGCTTTCGATTCCGTTAACCACTATCTCTTGCATAAAAAACTTAGTACTATCGGATTTCCACACAGCCTTCTTATGTGGATTTCCAAATATCTTTCTTGTAGAACCCAAAAAGTTCTTTTTAAATCCTCACTGTCTAAGCCTGTCTTTGTTACCTCTGGTGTACCCCAGGGTAGCCACCTTGGGCCTTTACTTTTTAATTTATTTATTAACGATCTCTCATCTATTTTCCTTCACTCCTATGTACTAATGTACGCCGATGATGTGAAGCTGTGCTTATCATATAATTACAACATTTCTCCTTATTGCAATCGGACCTGGATTTGTCTTTTGCTTGGTGTAAAAGCAACTTGTTGTTTCTGAATTGCTCTAAATGTAAGGTTATCATTGTATAGCAGTACGCCTCACACATGACATGCTTGAACGGGTTTTCTTGAGAGACTAGACTGTGTCACTGACTTGGGAATTCTTACGGTCAACAAGGCGATTAAATCTCTTGGATTTATCTAACGATGGTCTAAGGAATTCGACGACCCTTATACGACTAAACTGCTTTATACTTCTCTTGTTCGGCCTATTCTGGAATACGGATCTTGTGTGTGGTTTCTTCAATATTCGGTATACCAAGACAGAATTGAGTCTGTTCAAATGAAGTATCTTCTTTTTGCTCTTCGCGGCTTTACCTGGGTATCAGGTACTGATTTGCCTACATACCACAGTAGATTGCTATTAATTTACCTCCCATCTATTACTAACCGACGCATGATGCTGGGAGTTTTATTTTTACATAAATTAATAATAAGCAAAATTGACACATCTCTGTTATGGAGCCAAATTAACTTTTCTGTACCTTTGAGACGTACTCGTAGTCGTACATTACACCACTTTCTCTAAATACTTGTAATACTAACTATTTTACTTTGCATTAGTTATTGGATATTCTCTTACGATGAAGTCAATTCTGCTGCTGCTAGCATTTCCCCTGAGCTGGGAGCCGTAAGTCCAGATCGGTTTTAGGACGGAGTTATATAGCAGAATCTTATAGTCCAGGCTAAGGGGTGATCGTGCATTGATAAGCCAATGGAGGCTGTTGGCCCTCAGCTTTAGTTGCGTCCTTTTAGCTTCAATGTGCCTTCACCAGGTGAGGCGTCTGTCAAGGTGTACGCCGAGATACGTGACTTCGTTTGCTTTTGGGATAACAGTTTTGTTTAGTTTAACTAAAGGGAAGTCTTGTCTGATTAAAGTAAACGTAACATGCTTGCATTTTTGCTCATTAATTTTTATTCGCCAGTCAGATATCCATTTCTCAACAGTCGCCAGATGTCCAGCAAGTAGTGCTGTTGCTCGCAGTGGGCATTTCGAACGACTTAGTATCGCAGTATCATCAGCAAATGTGGATATTAACATTTGGCTACTTGTGGGGATGTCCGCTGTATAAAGGATATTTAGGGTAGGACCAAGAACGCTGCCTTGAGGAACTCCAGCTTTTATGATATGCTCAACTGACATGGCGGCGTTGCATCTCACTGAAAATGATCTGTTGTAAAGGTGCGACTCTAGCAGATTGTATGTGCAACTAGGGAGCATTGTTTTTATTTTAAACATCAGACCATCTAGCCAGACTCTATCAAAGGCTTGGCCCACGTCCAAAAATATCGCAGAACAGTACTCCCGATATTCAAATGCAGTACGAATATTAGATGTTATTCGGTTGACCTGCTCGATGGTTCCATGTTTTCCGCGGAAACCAAATTGATGTGCGGGGATTATATTGTGGTTATTCAGATATGGGATAATGTATGTTAGGAGACATTTTTCGAGAAGTTTTGATAAGCATGATAGTAGGCTTATGGGCCTATATGATGCGGGGACCGTGTGATCTTTTCCAGGCTTAAGTAATGACAGATTTTTTTCATCTGTCTGGAAAATGGCTAAGTCTGGTTATCGCATTAATTAGTTGGCAGATGGTATAGACTGCGCAGTGAGGTAGTTCAATAATCATCTTCGGGGCTATTAGGTCGCATCCTGGTGACTTTTTCGTTTGGAGTGGTTCTTTAATGATTTTACAATCTCTTGCGGTCTGAATATAATTGGAGAATACGACAGTTGGTTATCGTCTGCTAGCTGCGGTAATGTGAATGCGTTCGTTGCAAGGTTTGGTTGAAATACATTTTGAAGATGCGTGGCGAAAGTGGATGCTCTGTCTTCGTCACTGCGTGCCCACTCGCCTGCCGAGTTTCTTATTGGCATAACTGTTTCTACCGGTGGGCATAGTGATGGATGGGCTCTCCAAAGTGCCATTCTCGTCTTAAACGACGCTTATATATTTTTTGTATTTAATCCAGTCAGTTCTGTATGATGCTAATCTGCATGACTGGTCCTCAAGAACCGGGCGCTGTAGATGATATAGGAGTACGGGCGACTGGTCAGATGATAGGTCCGAAGGGATTCCGCGGAAATCAGATTGCGGGAACTATTTTTTGTTATAGCAAAATCAATTATGTCAGGAAGTTTTGTGGGATCTGTTGGCCAGTTAGTAGGTCTACCCAAGGAAACAAAGTCGAGTTTGTTACTTACAGTAGAGATTGCGTTATACAGTTGCTTTCTTTTTGGGGTCACAAGACGAGATCCCCAGTGCGAGTGCTTAGCGTTGTAGTCACCTGCTGCTATGAAACATTCGCCTATCGTGCTAAAGAAGCCCATAAATTCGTCTTCGGATATTGTGAAGCGCGGAGGACAGTACACCGCGGCAAGAGTTAGATTACCACTACACGAGTATATATTAATAGATGTCGCTTGTAGGTAATTATTGGCAAAATCATTGCGAAAAACGTGTTTAATACGGTTTCTTATTAAGATTCCAGAACCACCATGTACTTTTCCATCTGGGTGGTTTGTGCCGTAGAAATAGTAGCCCTGTATTTGGAAGTTATACTTGCTTGTGAGGTGTGTTTCCGCAAGTAGCATCATGTCGATTTGCTTATTGTGGAGAAATTAAGTCAGTTCAAGGTTGTGTCGTGAAACGCCGTTGGCGTTCCACAGTGCCAAACGTAGGGAAGACATTATTTTGATTGTTGTGATACAAGCATTTGTATCAAAAGATTTTGATTGCGCTGAGGTCTTGCATAGTCGTGCGCATAAATGTCATGAATTCTTTCATGCTTTCTTGCAGATTTATTATCAATGATTCAATGTTGTGTTGTGGATGTATTATTGGTTGGTGTGTGTGTGTGTCTGCTTCGCATAAGCGAAAGGTGGTATAGGACTTGTGGGTGTGGGGCTAACCAGGCCAGTTTTAAGTGCACTAGTGAATGTTACGTATTTATTTGTTTTTGAGGGTATATATGTATTTGCGAGCGTTACGTTTCCATTACATTTGGAGGGTGTAAATGTACTCTGTACATTTTGGGAGTGAAGTGAAGACACTCGTGTATATATCCGGCTTTTTAGTTCCTTGTACACAGGAAAACCTCGGTGGTTTACTGTGTGATTGCCTCCACAATTACCACACTTTTTGGAGCTGGGGTCGTCTCTATTTTGAGGGCAGTTTACAGAGTTGTGGAGTTCTCCACAAGATCATACATGCATACAGGACGAAGCGTACAGTAGGATCTTGTATGGCCGAACTCTTGACAGCTTGACACTGCACTGGTCCATTGCGCTTATGTGGATCTTCGACAGTGATTCTACGGTGCAGTAGAAACTGCAGTTTATAGATTGGATGCACTTCGTTTTTCTTGAACGCCTAAGTATCTGGTTCAAGTTCGACTTTGAACATAGGTTGGGGCTTCTTGTCCTTGTTTAGTATGTTGATGACCATCTTCGCGTTGAATCCATGTTCCTTCAGAGCCTCTGAGATATCAGCAGGTTTTACATCAGTTTCGATGCCCTTTAGTACCACTTGCAGGCCTCTGCTACTTTTTAGTTGATACGTATAGAAGTTTATGTTGGTAACGTTTAGGTATTTGGTCAGCACTCTGTAGTTATCTTCGGTTTTGACTTGCACTTTGGTCTCGTGAATAATTCCTTTGGTTAGGGGAATTATATGAAAATTACCTTTTCCAATCAGGTCTACGATTTTGTTAACGAGAGCATTAGAGCTTTTTTCTCTGATGATATTGGTGGCGGTTTCGGCTTTTTCCTGATGTCTTTTTCAGTATCAGGTTCATACAGTACGTCTACGAGAATTACAAAAATGTTACTTTCAGTGGGTGTTTGATTTGAATTACTGCGGTTTATTTTGGGTTGGTTACCCTTTGACAAATTTTGTGGGCTTAGTTTTCGCTTAATTTGTATAAAGCGATTCGTACCAGTTGGTATGGCCGAACTTTTTTTCGCTGGGAGAGCAGGTAACATTGCTGACTTAGCAAAAGCAGCGGTTGTTGTCGAAGCGATAGGGCGAGCAGGTAATATTGTAGCAGTTGTTGTTGTCGTAGCAGTTGTACTCGAGAGAGAAGTTACTATGCTAGTTACCGTTGATGTGCACAATTTTGTCGTGTGCACTTGTTGCGGAGTGAGATTCGGCATGGGGGAAGTACGCATTTCGTTCATTAGCGTGTTTGTTGTTGTTGGAATTGACGGCGAGCAAGATCACGCTCTGTCGTTTGATGTCATACTGAGCGTATTGGTTTTGATTGGATTAGGGGTGAGTGACCGCGTTTGGTCAGCAGTAAGCTCGGTGTTACTTACAGTTTGTGAAGAGACAAACGAGAAGTACGTTGCAAAGAGAGCCGGCGTTCGTCTTGCTCTGGTTGACGCGCGGCCCTCATGTCGTTTTGGCTCATTGTTCTTATTGTTGGTTTTTTTTTTGTTTATTATTTTGTTAGTGTTCTTTAATTAGTTTAAAGACCTTAATTCTTCTAAGTACAATAATTAGTTGCACAAAGAAATGAATTTGTACGATTTTCATCGCATTTAGCGTCTCTTTCGCTTCACTGCACAATTAAAATTTTTGTTTATTTTATTTATTTTATTCCGGCGCACGATTAAAGACAAAAGTGTCGTCGCCTCCAGGCTCTATTTGGTTATGTGATCTTTTCAACTTGGTTTTATTAAACATGATCTTAACACCATGCAACTTTGGTGCTCAGTCAACCATCTTCTTTTAAACTGCACTAAATGTATATTTACGACTTTTAGCCGCCTGAAGCTATTTTTTGGTACATGTACCATTGGTAACTTTCCTTAAGAACGTATATTTATTGGCAAAGACTTAGGTGTCCTTTTCGATTCGAAGCTCAATTTTAACTTACATATTGCATCTATTGTTAGAGCTGCCAAAGGCGTTCTAGAATTCATGAAGCGTTGGTCGAAGGAATTTAACGATCATTTCACCACCTATTCTCGAATACTGCACTTTCGTATGGTCCCCTGAATACAATATCAAAAAGGCCCGCATAGAGTCAGTCCAGAAGTCTCTTTGCCCTTCGCGGTTTCAATTGGTGTCCTAATCTTCGTTTGCCTACCCTATTCTTGTAGACTTCTACTACTAAATCTTCCCTCTTTAACTAACCGTAGAACAACTTTAGCTGTTTTATTTACTCAAAAATTAATAAACGGCAACATATATGGTTCTACACTGTTATTTCGCGTACATTTTTCTATGCCTTAAAGACCTACTAGAAACTATCTTCCTCTATACCTTCCGGTTTGCGCATCTGATGATTATGCCCTGCACAATCCTTTTCGCATATTATGTTTTCTTTATACGAGGGGGAATTCAAAAAGTAAGTTTCCCTGTGCTGGGGAAAAAATAAAAAACAAGTTTTAGGCTGTAAAAATAAATTTTTTTATTCTTTACCTCTTAAACTATTTTTCTACATAGTCGCCTTGGACATCAATACATTTTTTGTATCTGTTTGAAAGCTTAAGTAAACCTTCCTTTAAAAATTGCGTGCCCTGTTTTTTGAGCCACGTTTTGACGAAACGAAGTGCTGGCCACCCAAGCTTTTTTTAACTTTGGGAAAAGGAAAGCAGACGTGGGCCCCATCTTGCGCAAACTTTACAGTAACCAAGCTTCTCCGACACTATTGTAGGGACTGAAGTTCGGTGAATTTGACATTCAGGAGGTATCATTTCCAAAATATAGTCAATAGTCAATCGTCTGTCCACCTGAATAATTTTTTCAACCGCTGCAATCGCATTGTGCGTAATGACGCTTTTTGGGCGTTCAGCACGCTGCTCATTGTGCACGTCTGCGCGTCCATTGAAAAAATCTGTGCGCCATCTTCGCACCATTTGGACACTCATACAGTCTTCACCATAAATAGACACCAATTTACTGTGAATCTCATTACCGTTTAGCTCTTTTGCAGTAAAAAAACGAATAACCATAATTCACAATCGGACACGATTTGCACTGGTAACTCCATCATTTTCGAGCTCGTATTACTGAATATAGAGTTCTTGGTCACCAAAATGAATTCTGTTGTTTTCGGTGGAACCTATACTGGAACTATGTTCAGCTAGAGGTGGCGTCTGAGTGAAACGCCAGACTAGGGAAACTTACTTTTTGAATACCCTCGTAACTCTCATTTCCATGCTTGTTCTTATGAACACTCTCTTCATTCAATCAAACTTTCGCGTTTTTATCACCTCCGCTAATACCTATTGCATCTATTAACACTAATACTTATTGAATTGATCGGGTTTTTCTGGGTTTTCCCCAATCCTTGCAACAAATTTTGGAACAATTCAAATTTAAAATCAATTTTAATATTACCCCAGAACTTTTTACTTTTTAATTTCCAGTTTACTTTTAATATTTTATATTGTACAATTTGTGTTACAACAGCTGTTTTTAGTCGTCTCCAAATGAAATAAATAAATAAATAAAATGCAAAGTAGAACTTGCATCTTATCTTGTTAAGTTGTTAAGCAAAATACAAACAATGTGTGACATTGCATATTTTTGATGCATATTTTTGATTTTTGATTTAATGGTTAAACAAAATTTTAAATATGTTAGGTACCTAGGACTCGTTATTAGGCATGGCACCATTCAAACCCATCCCCATCCTGCGAGTTCCCAATACAACGGTCAATTAAGCAAGTTAGGAGTCAAAGGACGGTATCACAAATGTGTAAACAATCTCCTACATAGTCCTGATCTTCATCTTCATCTTCATCTTCATCTTCATCTTCATCTTCATCTTCATCTTCATCTTCATCTTCATCTTCATCTTCATCTTCATTTTCATCTTCATCTTCATCTTCATCTTCATCTTCCACGGTAATGCTCCTTTTCCGTTCCAGTGTCAAAATTGCCTTGCTTAGACTCTTGAGATGGCATACAACTAAGCTGCTTTATAATTCTTCCTGATCATCTGAAATACGGATCTTGTGTATGGTCTTCTTAATATTCGGTACACCAAGACAGAATTAAGTCTGTACAGAATAATTTTCTTCGTTTGCTCTTCGTGGCTTTAACTGGGCTCCAGGTAGCAATTTGCCTCCATACCAAAGTAGAATGCTACTAATTAACTTCCCATCTCTTGCTATAATTTTTAACACATTGTAACTTAAACTAACAGCTTTACTAATCTTAGTAATCTGATTGGGTTTTTCCCAATCCTCGTAACAAATGTTAGATCATTTTATGCATATATTTTGTACATCCCAGACCTTAATTTTAATTTTGAATCTAAAATTGTAAATATTAAATATTTAATTTTAGTTTAATTTTAATAATTTAAATTTTATGTTATGTAATTTATGTTAATTCTAATTTAATCTCTAATCTACTTAAATGTGTCACAGATCTGGAATCTAGACCAGGAAAACGAGTTGCAGTGGTTTCTCAAGCAAAGAGAAAACAATTTACCTATATCTTTAGCCATTACAAACGCAAAATCAATCCATTTGCATAGCAAAGTTGAAGGCATTTCAGGGGAGTAACGGCTTCTTTTGCAATTTTAAACAAGTCCAAGGTATTCGCATGTTACAAATTTTTGGAAAAAAATATCAAATAATTCAACGTTTGTTGAGTCATTTTTGACCAAATCAGATCTATAATGATAATAAATTCGAATTGTGTTAAAAAGTGATCCACTTGTTCGTGCCCATGAAGCAACTGCACCCAGTCGCAAAGTAAGCAAGGACCGCATAACATTTCTTGCACCACTTTTTTTTTACCCACTTGTTATCGACAAATCATTAAATCCCAAAAATAATTAAATTAACAAAATTGTACAATACTAAAAAAGTCTCTTGGTCCATTTGATTAGCAGTCAAGTCAAAGCTTCGTATGCAAAATTAGAACATTCAATTTAAGGCATGTAGCTTGTTTGCTACATAACGCATGGCATAAATTTTCGCCAACAAGAGTGTTGGAATTCTATAATTTATTCTAACGATCAATTGACTGAAGAAAATAATTTTCCCTTAAACATAAGGAAAGCAATACTGCACGAAAACTGCGCGGAATGACTGTCCAGCTACATTCGATGGTGTTAAAAATTGATAGCCAACACGACAGCCGTGACTTTTTTGTCTTCAACAAAAATAAAATTACCACATGTTATTAATTGTTTTACCACCTCTACAAGACATCTTAAAACTTCGCGACACTGCTCTACATAAGAAAATAAAGTGTACAAAAATCAACAGAAAAAAATTTGTTTTCATAGTAAATAACTTTCCCAAATACAGTCGACCCTCGGTTAACGAACGCAAAAATCGTGTTGCTTACCGAACAAAAATTTCGTAGAGCGAACTTTGAAAAAATTATGTTTAACCGTTAGACTCAAAAATATGCAATGTCAACGGCGAAAATGAAGCACACATTGCGTGTATTCTGTTATTGTTATTTCGGCTGGTGGTCTGCTTGTGTGTTTGGATGGATCTGGGTGGCGTGACTTGCAAGAATGAACGGACTGAGCCGCGCCAGCTATGTTGCTCGCCACTTTAGCTTTAGTTGTGCTCAAGTTCTACTTTGCATTTTTATTTGTAAAAATCAAATTCATTTAATACAATTATATAGAAAGATTTCTTCAAAAATGATTTGACTAGAGAACAAAAATAACAATGAAAATGAAACAAAAAATTATAGTAAAAAATAAGCCAGGTTTTGACTGTATAGTTACAAACGATGTTTGTTTTTTAACCAATTCAGTTGATCAATAAAAAATATTAACCCCTGTTTCGCAACGGATCCGAATTTAATGAGTTGCCGTAATGAAGTCATCTTGTACTTTTGCACAACTTCATTAGCACGTTACTACTAATTTTGATGGCTGTAGTTTCTAAAAAGAAGTTTGAGCGTATATTAAGTTTCTGCACAGGATGACACAATCTTCCTCTAAAGCAGATAGTAAAGAGTGTAAGTGAGAGCATACATATGTATATGAGTTAAAGAATTCTCGTAGTCCACATTCTTGTTATTGCATAGTATGGGTTTTTTATATCATTGTATCTTTTACATATACTCGTATATACATTACTGATTTACTTGTATATTTATTTACTAATAAATTTATATAATTTGCCTATACTCATTACTTATAATACTTACTCATAGTTGCATTTGAGAACTCGTTTAGTACAGACGTGTTTTATTAACGCTGCTATTTAATTTCGTTTTTTTACTTCTTCTGTTTCTTAATTAATTTTCAATTATTATTATTAAGCTTGTTAGCTTGAATTGTAAAGTTCTAACTGTTGTGCCGCGATATTATTTTTTGTTTTTAAATCTTATTTGCGGTGTTTGTTGTTTGTGTAAACAAACAATTTTGGCGCTTGCTTTTGTAATCCTTAGTGCATGCGTTTGTTTCTGTTTGTGCTCTTTGTTTCACTGCGCTCGCACAGACTATTTTATTACATTCTTGCTCATTTGTTCGCGCACGAAGCGTTGATATTTTCGACAATTTTACTTTTGCGGCTTTTTTGCTGTACTCTGTTGTTTTTGCTTGTCTCTCACAAATTGTAATTTTGCTCTTTTGTCAAAGCGCACATCTGTGCCGAATTTATTTCGCCTTTACAAGACTTTTGTGCGCGTGTTTGTTTTGTTTTGCTTGTGGCTTTCGCTCAACCGATCTCCAATCTCTCGCGTGTGTTGTTGTTGATTTTTTTGCTCTCTTGTTTTAGTTCGAGTGTTCAATACTTCTTCAATTCCATTTTTCGGCTTTATTGCTGTGTTGTTTGTTAGTGCTTTGCTCTTTCAAGCTTTTTCCTTTTTTCGCTACTTTCGAGTGGAACTTGAGTGTATTTCACTTACTCTACATATTTTTGAGTGCACCTCGTCAAGTTTTAATCGCTATGTCGTGCTGCAAGATAGGCTGCAAGCTCGTTAATGAGTCGCCCCAACAGCAATTTGTCCATTGTTGGCTTTGCGAGAATATTATGCACCTTAAGTATGCTGGTATTAATACTCGCGATTTTGAAAAGTTTTTAAAACTTAATACAAGTTCAAAAAAAGATTGCGGTGGCTCGAGATGGTCATGTCCATCTTGCTTCACCATGCAATTTAACTTTTCAAAAATGTATGATAATGTACGAAATAAATTTTTTAAATTGAATAGCGTGGCTAAGCATCTCTTGAGTGATTTTGACTCAAGCGCTGAGTTGCTTTGCCAAAATAAATTTGAATCCCCACCAAATCCTCAACCTTTGTTGTTAAATGTGCCCTCTTCAGTAAATTCTGTCCTATCGTCCTTAACATCACCGGTGACTTCACGTCATCTGGATGTTTCGCCCATACTTTCATTATCGCCATCTCCAGGCAACTTGTGTTCTATTATTTCGCCTGCGCCGTCGCCTGATGCGGCGACTATCTCGCCTCTCTTAGAGCCCGTCCGTAACTTAGTGTCGTCCCCAAAGTTAGTTTCTAGTAGGAAACGTAGACCCCTACGTAATTCCGCTACAGCCGATAGTGGCGATAATGTTGCACTGGCAACTACACCAGCCCCTATGCTGTCGGTTGTAGCCCCTCGAAAGCAAATTTTTGTGTCTAGATTATCCTCAGACACAAGTTGTGATTCCATTAAGGAGTATATTGCTAGCAAGTCGTCTGCTAGTGCATCCTGAACTAAATTTAATTTTGCTACGCCTCGTGAAATTGCGTCTTTCAAAATAAGTGTTCCATCCAAAATTTTGGCCACCACATATGGTTGTTTATGAGTTTATGCTCAAACTACGAACTGTGCCATCTGTTGCACTTCCAGCCCCTAGTTCTGCCTTAGTATCTGAGGCTGTATCAAAAAACTAGGTTCGAGTCCCGTTTCTTTATACATTCATTACCAGAATGTTAAAGGCCTCTTAACGAAGCTTAAAAATCTTTATTTGACTAGCTTTTCGCTTAATTTTGACATTATCGTTTTATCAGAGACTTGGTTAACTCCTAGCATATCTGATAGCGAAATTATGTCAAATCGATACTCTGTATTTAGACATAATCGACAGATACGTCGTGGGGCTGGCGTGCTAATCGCCGTCCACTCGTCCTTTCAGTCTGATCGTATCTCTTTTAATATGCCTTCAGATATTGAAATTGTTGCTGTTAAAGTAACATCTTCTACACAATCTATTTACATTGTTTGCTCCTACATTCCTCCATCGTCTGATTTACATGTTTATATGCAACATATTACATGTATAAAAGAAGTATCTCTTCTAGTAAAGGATACTGATATTTTCATTGTGCTTGGTGATTTCAATTTACCCAATCATCTCATGGACTTATTCCAATAACCTAAATTATCCTGTACCCTCCAGTAGTCATGAGTTTTTAGATTGCATTCCTGATCTTTCAATATTTCAGATGAACCCAATTAAAAACCATCTGAGTAGGATTCTAGACCTTATTTTTATAAATGACCATGCAAACTCATGCGTCTATAGAACTTCGCCACTTACTGTCCCCGAAGATCCTCATCATCCATCTATTGAGATTTGTATCTCACTTCTTGTTCCTCCTTCACTACCTCGTCAGTAAGTAATACGTCGTTGCTTTCGTAGGGGAAACTACATTCTTAACTTTTTAACACATTGTAACTAAAACTAACAGCTTTACTAATCTTAGTAATCTGAATGGGTTTTTCCCAATCCTCGTAACAAATGTTGGATCATTTTATGCATATATTTTGTACATCCCAGACCTTAACTTTAATTTTGAATCTAAAATTGTAAATATTAAATATTTAATTTTAGTTTAATTTTAATAATTTAAATTTTATGTTATGTAATTTATGTTAATTCTAATTTAATCTCTAATCTACTTAAATGTGTCACAGATCTGGAATCTAGACCAGGAAAACGAGTTGCAGTGGTTTCTCAAGCAAAGAGAAAACAATTTACCTATATCTTTAGGCATTACAAACGCAAAATCAATCCATTTGCATAGCAAAGTTGAAGGCATTTCAGGGGAGTAACGGCTTCTTTTGCAATTTTAAACAAGTCCAAGGTATTCGCATGTTACAAATTTTTGGAAAAAAAAAATCAAATAATTCAACGTTTGTTGAGTCATTTTTGACCAAATCAGATCTATAATGATAATAAATTCGAATTGTGTTAAATTACCATGATACCGTACCTTGCCATTCAAAGGACGGCCAGCTTATAAGTGACGACGGAGTGACCACCATTATGTACTTTCCACGCAACTGCCGTGCGCTTTTTCAGCCAATTTCGAAAAGACAATGGACCCAAAAATAATTAAATTAACAAAATTGTACAATACTAAAAAAGTCTCTTGGTCCATTTGATTAGCAGTCAAGTCAAAGCTTCGTATGCAAAATTAGAACATTCAATTTAAGGCATGTAGCTTGTTTGCTACATAACGCATGGCATAAATTTTCGCCAACAAGAGTGTTGGAATTCTATAATTTATTCTAACGATCAATTGACTGAAGAAAATAATTTTCCCTTAAACATAAGGAAAGCAATACTGCACGAAAACTGCGCGGAATGACTGTCCAGCTACATTCGATGGTGTTAAAAATTGATAGCCAACACGACAGCCGTGACTTTTTTGTCTTCAACAAAAATAAAATTACCACATGTTATTAATTGTTTTACCACCTCTACAAGACATCTTAAAACTTCGCGACACTGCTCTACATAAGAAAATAAAGTGTACAAAAATCAACAGAAAAAAATTTGTTTTCATAGTAAATAACTTTCCCAAATACAGTCGACCCTCGGTTAACGAACGCAAAAATCGTGTTGCTTACCGAACAAAAATTTCGTAGAGCGAACTTTGAAAAAATTATGTTTAACCGTTAGACTCAAAAATATGCAATGTCAACGGCGAAAATGAAGCACACATTGCGTGTATTCTGTTATTGTTATTTCGGCTGGTGGTCTGCTTGTGTGTTTGGATGGATCTGGGTGGCGTGACTTGCAAGAATGAACGGACTGAGCCGCGCCAGCTATGTTGCTCGCCACTTTAGCTTTAGTTGTGCTCAAGTTCTACTTTGCATTTTTATTTGTAAAAATCAAATTCATTTAATACAATTATATAGAAAGATTTCTTCAAAAATGATTTGACTAGAGAACAAAAATAACAATGAAAATGAAACAAAAAATTATAGTAAAAAATAAGCCAGGTTTTGACTGTATAGTTACAAACGATGTTTGTTTTTTAACCAATTCAGTTGATCAATAAAAAATATTAACCCCTGTTTCGCAACGGATCCGAATTTAATGAGTTGCCGTAATGAAGTCATCTTGTACTTTTGCACAACTTCATTAGCACGTTACTACTAATTTTGATGGCTGTAGTTTCTAAAAAGAAGTTTGAGCGTATATTAAGTTTCTGCACAGGATGACACAATCTTCCTCTAAAGCAGATAGTAAAGAGTGTAAGTGAGAGCATACATATGTATATGAGTTAAAGAATTCTCGTAGTCCACATTCTTGTTATTGCATAGTATGGGTTTTTTATATCATTGTATCTTTTACATATACTCGTATATACATTACTGATTTACTTGTATATTTATTTACTAATAAATTTATATAATTTGCCTATACTCATTACTTATAATACTTACTCATAGTTGCATTTGAGAACTCGTTTAGTACAGACGTGTTTTATTAACGCTGCTATTTAATTTCGTTTTTTTACTTCTTCTGTTTCTTAATTAATTTTCAATTATTATTATTAAGCTTATTAGCTTGAATTGTAAAGTTCTAACTGTTGTGCCGCGATATTATTTTTTGTTTTTAAATCTTATTTGCGGTGTTTGTTGTTTGTGTAAACAAACAATTTTGGCGCTTGCTTTTGTAATCCTTAGTGCATGCGTTTGTTTCTGTTTGTGCTCTTTGTTTCACTGCGCTCGCACAGACTATTTTATTACATTCTTGCTCATTTGTTCGCGCACGAAGCGTTGATATTTTCGACAATTTTACTTTTGCGGCTTTTTTGCTGTACTCTGTTGTTTTTGCTTGTCTCTCACAAATTGTAATTTTGCTCTTTTGTCAAAGCGCACATCTGTGCCGAATTTATTTCGCCTTTACAAGACTTTTGTGCGCGTGTTTGTTTTGTTTTGCTTGTGGCTTTCGCTCAACCGATCTCCAATCTCTCGCGTGTGTTGTTGTTAATTTTTTTGCTCTCTTGTTTTAGTTCGAGTGTTCAATACTTCTTCAATTCCATTTTTCGGCTTTATTGCTGTGTTGTTTGTTAGTGCTTTGCTCTTTCAAGCTTTTTCCTTTTTTTGCTACTTTCGAGTGGAACTTGAGTGTATTTCACTTACTCTACATATTTTTGAGTGCACCTCGTCAAGTTTTAATCGCTATGTCGTGCTGCAAGATAGGCTGCAAGCTTAATGAGTCGCCCCAACAGCAATTTGTCCATTGTTGGCTTTGCGAGAATATTATGCACCTTAAGTATGCTGGTATTAATACTCGCGATTTTGAAGTTTTTAAAACTTAATACAAGTTCAAAAAAGATTGCGGTGGCTCGAGATGGTCATGTCCATCTTGCTTCACCATGCAATTTAACTTTTCAAAAATGTATGATAATGTACGAAATAAATTTTTTAAATTGAATAGCGTGGCTAAGCATCTCTTGAGTGATTTTGACTCAAGCGCTGAGTTGCTTTGCCAAAATAAATTTGAATCCCCACCAAATCCTCAACCTTTGTTAAATGTGCCCTCTTCAGTTAATTCTGTCCTATCGTCCTTAACATCACCGGTGACTTCACGTCATCTGGATGTTTCGCCCATACTTTCATTATCGCCATCTCCAGGCAACTTGTGTTCTATTATTTCGCCTGCGCCGTCGCCTGATTCGGCGACTATCTCGCCTCTCTTAGAGCCCGTCCGTAACTGAGTGTCGTCCCCAAAGTTAGTTTCTAGTAGGAAACGTAGACCCCTACGTAATTCCGCTACAGCCGATAGTGGCGATAATGTTGCACTGGCAACTACACCAGCCCCTATGCTGTCGGTTGTAGCCCCTCGAAAGCAAATTTTTGTGTCTAGATTATCCTCAGACACAAGTTGTGATTCCATTAAGGAGTATATTGCTAGCAAGTCGTCTGCTAGTGCATCGTGAACTAAATTTAATTTTGCTACGCCTCGTGAAATTGCGTCTTTCAAAATAAGTGTTCCATCCAAAATTTTGGCCACCACATATGGTTGTTTATGAGTTTATGCTCAAACTACGAACTGTGCCATCTGTTGCACTTCCAGCCCCTAGTTCTGCCTTAGTATCTGAGGCTGTATCAAAAAACTAGGTTCGAGTCCCGTTTCTTTATACATTCATTACCAGAATGTTAAAGGCCTCTTAACGAAGCTTAAAAATCTTTATTTGACTAGCTTTTCGCTTAATTTTGACATTATCGTTTTATCAGAGACTTGGTTAACTCCTAGCATATCTGATAGCGAAATTATGTCAAATCGATACTCTGTATTTAGACATAATCGACAGATACGTCGTGGGGCTGGCGTGCTAATCGCCGTCCACTCGTCCTTTCAGTCTGATCGTATCTCTTTTAATATGCCTTCAGATATTGAAATTGTTGCTGTTAAAGTAACATCTTCTACACAATCTATTTACATTGTTTGCTCCTACATTCCTCCATCGTCTGATTTACATGTTTATATGCAACATATTACATGTATAAAAGAAGTATCTCTTCTAGTAAAGGATACTGATATTTTCATTGTGCTTGGTGATTTCAATTTACCCAACATCTCATGGACTTATTCCAATAACCTAAATTATCCTGTACCCTCCAGTAGTCATGAGTTTTTAGATTGCATTCCTGATCTTTCAATATTTCAGATGAACCCAATTAAAAACCATCTGAGTAGGATTCTAGACCTTATTTTTATAAATGACCATGCAAACTCATGCGTCTATAGAACTTCGCCACTTAATGTCCCCGAAGATCCTCATCATCCATCTATTGAGATTTGTATCTCACTTCTTGTTCCTCCTTCACTACCTCGTCAGTAAGTAATACGTCGTTGCTTTCGTAGGGGAAACTACATTCTTAACTTTTTAACACATTGTAACTAAAACTAACAGCTTTACTAATCTTAGTAATCTGAATGGGTTTTTCCCAATCCTCGTAACAAATGTTGGATCATTTTATGCATATATTTTGTACATCCCAGACCTTAACTTTAATTTTGAATCTAAAATTGTAAATATTAAATATTTAATTTTAGTTTAATTTTAATAATTTAAATTTTATGTTATGTAATTTATGTTAATTCTAATTTAATCTCTAATCTACTTAAATGTGTCACAGATCTGGAATCTAGACCAGGAAAACGAGTTGCAGTGGTTTCTCAAGCAAAGAGAAAACAATTTACCTATATCTTTAGGCATTACAAACGCAAAATCAATCCATTTGCATAGCAAAGTTGAAGGCATTTCAGGGGAGTAACGGCTTCTTTTGCAATTTTAAACAAGTCCAAGGTATTCGCATGTTACAAATTTTTGGAAAAAAAAAATCAAATAATTCAACGTTTGTTGAGTCATTTTTGACCAAATCAGATCTATAATGATAATAAATTCGAATTGTGTTAAATTACCATGATACCGTACCTTGCCATTCAAAGGACGGCCAGCTTATAAGTGACGACGGAGTGACCACCATTATGTACTTTCCACGCAACTGCCGTGCGCTTTTTCAGCCAATTTCGAAAAGACAATGGACCCAAAAATAATTAAATTAACAAAATTGTACAATACTAAAAAAGTCTCTTGGTCCATTTGATTAGCAGTCAAGTCAAAGCTTCGTATGCAAAATTAGAACATTCAATTTAAGGCATGTAGCTTGTTTGCTACATAACGCATGGCATAAATTTTCGCCAACAAGAGTGTTGGAATTCTATAATTTATTCTAACGATCAATTGACTGAAGAAAATAATTTTCCCTTAAACATAAGGAAAGCAATACTGCACGAAAACTGCGCGGAATGACTGTCCAGCTACATTCGATGGTGTTAAAAATTGATAGCCAACACGACAGCCGTGACTTTTTTGTCTTCAACAAAAATAAAATTACCACATGTTATTAATTGTTTTACCACCTCTACAAGACATCTTAAAACTTCGCGACACTGCTCTACATAAGAAAATAAAGTGTACAAAAATCAACAGAAAAAAATTTGTTTTCATAGTAAATAACTTTCCCAAATACAGTCGACCCTCGGTTAACGAACGCAAAAATCGTGTTGCTTACCGAACAAAAATTTCGTAGAGCGAACTTTGAAAAAATTATGTTTAACCGTTAGACTCAAAAATATGCAATGTCAACGGCGAAAATGAAGCACACATTGCGTGTATTCTGTTATTGTTATTTCGGCTGGTGGTCTGCTTGTGTGTTTGGATGGATCTGGGTGGCGTGACTTGCAAGAATGAACGGACTGAGCCGCGCCAGCTATGTTGCTCGCCACTTTAGCTTTAGTTGTGCTCAAGTTCTACTTTGCATTTTTATTTGTAAAAATCAAATTCATTTAATACAATTATATAGAAAGATTTCTTCAAAAATGATTTGACTAGAGAACAAAAATAACAATGAAAATGAAACAAAAAATTATAGTAAAAAATAAGCCAGGTTTTGACTGTATAGTTACAAACGATGTTTGTTTTTTAACCAATTCAGTTGATCAATAAAAAATATTAACCCCTGTTTCGCAACGGATCCGAATTTAATGAGTTGCCGTAATGAAGTCATCTTGTACTTTTGCACAACTTCATTAGCACGTTACTACTAATTTTGATGGCTGTAGTTTCTAAAAAGAAGTTTGAGCGTATATTAAGTTTCTGCACAGGATGACACAATCTTCCTCTAAAGCAGATAGTAAAGAGTGTAAGTGAGAGCATACATATGTATATGAGTTAAAGAATTCTCGTAGTCCACATTCTTGTTATTGCATAGTATGGGTTTTTTATATCATTGTATCTTTTACATATACTCGTATATACATTACTGATTTACTTGTATATTTATTTACTAATAAATTTATATAATTTGCCTATACTCATTACTTATAATACTTACTCATAGTTGCATTTGAGAACTCGTTTAGTACAGACGTGTTTTATTAACGCTGCTATTTAATTTCGTTTTTTTACTTCTTCTGTTTCTTAATTAATTTTCAATTATTATTATTAAGCTTATTAGCTTGAATTGTAAAGTTCTAACTGTTGTGCCGCGATATTATTTTTTGTTTTTAAATCTTATTTGCGGTGTTTGTTGTTTGTGTAAACAAACAATTTTGGCGCTTGCTTTTGTAATCCTTAGTGCATGCGTTTGTTTCTGTTTGTGCTCTTTGTTTCACTGCGCTCGCACAGACTATTTTATTACATTCTTGCTCATTTGTTCGCGCACGAAGCGTTGATATTTTCGACAATTTTACTTTTGCGGCTTTTTTGCTGTACTCTGTTGTTTTTGCTTGTCTCTCACAAATTGTAATTTTGCTCTTTTGTCAAAGCGCACATCTGTGCCGAATTTATTTCGCCTTTACAAGACTTTTGTGCGCGTGTTTGTTTTGTTTTGCTTGTGGCTTTCGCTCAACCGATCTCCAATCTCTCGCGTGTGTTGTTGTTAATTTTTTTGCTCTCTTGTTTTAGTTCGAGTGTTCAATACTTCTTCAATTCCATTTTTCGGCTTTATTGCTGTGTTGTTTGTTAGTGCTTTGCTCTTTCAAGCTTTTTCCTTTTTTTGCTACTTTCGAGTGGAACTTGAGTGTATTTCACTTACTCTACATATTTTTGAGTGCACCTCGTCAAGTTTTAATCGCTATGTCGTGCTGCAAGATAGGCTGCAAGCTTAATGAGTCGCCCCAACAGCAATTTGTCCATTGTTGGCTTTGCGAGAATATTATGCACCTTAAGTATGCTGGTATTAATACTCGCGATTTTGAAGTTTTTAAAACTTAATACAAGTTCAAAAAAAGATTGCGGTGGCTCGAGATGGTCATGTCCATCTTGCTTCACCATGCAATTTAACTTTTCAAAAATGTATGATAATGTACGAAATAAATTTTTTAAATTGAATAGCGTGGCTAAGCATCTCTTGAGTGATTTTGACTCAAGCGCTGAGTTGCTTTGCCAAAATAAATTTGAATCCCCACCAAATCCTCAACCTTTGTTAAATGTGCCCTCTTCAGTTAATTCTGTCCTATCGTCCTTAACATCACCGGTGACTTCACGTCATCTGGATGTTTCGCCCATACTTTCATTATCGCCATCTCCAGGCAACTTGTGTTCTATTATTTCGCCTGCGCCGTCGCCTGATTCGGCGACTATCTCGCCTCTCTTAGAGCCCGTCCGTAACTGAGTGTCGTCCCCAAAGTTAGTTTCTAGTAGGAAACGTAGACCCCTACGTAATTCCGCTACAGCCGATAGTGGCGATAATGTTGCACTGGCAACTACACCAGCCCCTATGCTGTCGGTTGTAGCCCCTCGAAAGCAAATTTTTGTGTCTAGATTATCCTCAGACACAAGTTGTGATTCCATTAAGGAGTATATTGCTAGCAAGTCGTCTGCTAGTGCATCGTGAACTAAATTTAATTTTGCTACGCCTCGTGAAATTGCGTCTTTCAAAATAAGTGTTCCATCCAAAATTTTGGCCACCACATATGGTTGTTTATGAGTTTATGCTCAAACTACGAACTGTGCCATCTGTTGCACTTCCAGCCCCTAGTTCTGCCTTAGTATCTGAGGCTGTATCAAAAAACTAGGTTCGAGTCCCGTTTCTTTATACATTCATTACCAGAATGTTAAAGGCCTCTTAACGAAGCTTAAAAATCTTTATTTGACTAGCTTTTCGCTTAATTTTGACATTATCGTTTTATCAGAGACTTGGTTAACTCCTAGCATATCTGATAGCGAAATTATGTCAAATCGATACTCTGTATTTAGACATAATCGACAGATACGTCGTGGGGCTGGCGTGCTAATCGCCGTCCACTCGTCCTTTCAGTCTGATCGTATCTCTTTTAATATGCCTTCAGATATTGAAATTGTTGCTGTTAAAGTAACATCTTCTACACAATCTATTTACATTGTTTGCTCCTACATTCCTCCATCGTCTGATTTACATGTTTATATGCAACATATTACATGTATAAAAGAAGTATCTCTTAATTATCCTGTACCCTCCAGTAGTCATGAGTTTTTAGATTGCATTCCTGATCTTTCAATATTTCAGATGAACCCAATTAAAAACCATCTGAGTAGGATTCTAGACCTTATTTTTATAAATGACCATGCAAAACTCATGCGTCTATAGAACTTCGCCACTTAATGTCCCCGAAGATCCTCATCATCCATCTATTGAGATTTGTATCTCACTTCTTGTTCCTCCTTCACTACCTCGTCAGTAAGTAATACGTCGTTGCTTTCGTAGGGGAAACTACATTCTTAACTTTTTAACACATTGTAACTAAAACTAACAGCTTTACTAATCTTAGTAATCTGAATGGGTTTTTCCCAATCCTCGTAACAAATGTTGGATCATTTTATGCATATATTTTGTACATCCCAGACCTTAACTTTAATTTTGAATCTAAAATTGTAAATATTAAATATTTAATTTTAGTTTAATTTTAATAATTTAAATTTTATGTTATGTAATTTATGTTAATTCTAATTTAATCTCTAATCTACTTAAATGTGTCACAGATCTGGAATCTAGACCAGGAAAACGAGTTGCAGTGGTTTCTCAAGCAAAGAGAAAACAATTTACCTATATCTTTAGGCATTACAAACGCAAAATCAATCCATTTGCATAGCAAAGTTGAAGGCATTTCAGGGGAGTAACGGCTTCTTTTGCAATTTTAAACAAGTCCAAGGTATTCGCATGTTACAAATTTTTGGAAAAAAAAAATCAAATAATTCAACGTTTGTTGAGTCATTTTTGACCAAATCAGATCTATAATGATAATAAATTCGAATTGTGTTAAATTACCATGATACCGTACCTTGCCATTCAAAGGACGGCCAGCTTATAAGTGACGACGGAGTGACCACCATTATGTACTTTCCACGCAACTGCCGTGCGCTTTTTCAGCCAATTTCGAAAAGACAATGGACCCAAAAATAATTAAATTAACAAAATTGTACAATACTAAAAAAGTCTCTTGGTCCATTTGATTAGCAGTCAAGTCAAAGCTTCGTATGCAAAATTAGAACATTCAATTTAAGGCATGTAGCTTGTTTGCTACATAACGCATCGCATAAATTTTCGCCAACAAGAGTGTTGGAATTCTATAATTTATTCTAACGATCAATTGACTGAAGAAAATAATTTTCCCTTAAACATAAGGAAAGCAATACTGCACGAAAACTGCGCGGAATGACTGTCCAGCTACATTCGATGGTGTTAAAAATTGATAGCCAACACGACAGCCGTGACTTTTTTGTCTTCAACAAAAATAAAATTACCACATGTTATTAATTGTTTTACCACCTCTACAAGACATCTTAAAACTTCGCGACACTGCTCTACATAAGAAAATAAAGTGTACAAAAATCAACAGAAAAAAATTTGTTTTCATAGTAAATAACTTTCCCAAATACAGTCGACCCTCGGTTAACGAACGCAAAAATCGTGTTGCTTACCGAACAAAAATTTCGTAGAGCGAACTTTGAAAAAATTATGTTTAACCGTTAGACTCAAAAATATGCAATGTCAACGGCGAAAATGAAGCACACATTGCGTGTATTCTGTTATTGTTATTTCGGCTGGTGGTCTGCTTGTGTGTTTGGATGGATCTGGGTGGCGTGACTTGCAAGAATGAACGGACTGAGCCGCGCCAGCTATGTTGCTCGCCACTTTAGCTTTAGTTGTGCTCAAGTTCTACTTTGCATTTTTATTTGTAAAAATCAAATTCATTTAATACAATTATATAGAAAGATTTCTTCAAAAATGATTTGACTAGAGAACAAAAATAACAATGAAAATGAAACAAAAAATTATAGTAAAAAATAAGCCAGGTTTTGACTGTATAGTTACAAACGATGTTTGTTTTTTAACCAATTCAGTTGATCAATAAAAAATATTAACCCCTGTTTCGCAACGGATCCGAATTTAATGAGTTGCCGTAATGAAGTCATCTTGTACTTTTGCACAACTTCATTAGCACGTTACTACTAATTTTGATGGCTGTAGTTTCTAAAAAGAAGTTTGAGCGTATATTAAGTTTCTGCACAGGATGACACAATCTTCCTCTAAAGCAGATAGTAAAGAGTGTAAGTGAGAGCATACATATGTATATGAGTTAAAGAATTCTCGTAGTCCACATTCTTGTTATTGCATAGTATGGGTTTTTTATATCATTGTATCTTTTACATATACTCGTATATACATTACTGATTTACTTGTATATTTATTTACTAATAAATTTATATAATTTGCCTATACTCATTACTTATAATACTTACTCATAGTTGCATTTGAGAACTCGTTTAGTACAGACGTGTTTTATTAACGCTGCTATTTAATTTCGTTTTTTTACTTCTTCTGTTTCTTAATTAATTTTCAATTATTATTATTAAGCTTATTAGCTTGAATTGTAAAGTTCTAACTGTTGTGCCGCGATATTATTTTTTGTTTTTAAATCTTATTTGCGGTGTTTGTTGTTTGTGTAAACAAACAATTTTAGCGCTTGCTTTTGTAATCCTTAGTGCATGCGTTTGTTTCTGTTTGTGCTCTTTGTTTCACTGCGCTCGCACAGACTATTTTATTACATTCTTGCTCATTTGTTCGCGCACGAAGCGTTGATATTTTCGACAATTTTACTTTTGCGGCTTTTTTGCTGTACTCTGTTGTTTTTGCTTGTCTCTCACAAATTGTAATTTTGCTCTTTTGTCAAAGCGCACATCTGTGCCGAATTTATTTCGCCTTTACAAGACTTTTGTGCGCGTGTTTGTTTTGTTTTGCTTGTGGCTTTCGCTCAACCGATCTCCAATCTCTCGCGTGTGTTGTTGTTAATTTTTTTGCTCTCTTGTTTTAGTTCGAGTGTTCAATACTTCTTCAATTCCATTTTTCGGCTTTATTGCTGTGTTGTTTGTTAGTGCTTTGCTCTTTCAAGCTTTTTCCTTTTTTTGCTACTTTCGAGTGGAACTTGAGTGTATTTCACTTACTCTACATATTTTTGAGTGCACCTCGTCAAGTTTTAATCGCTATGTCGTGCTGCAAGATAGGCTGCAAGCTTAATGAGTCGCCCCAACAGCAATTTGTCCATTGTTGGCTTTGCGAGAATATTATGCACCTTAAGTATGCTGGTATTAATACTCGCGATTTTGAAGTTTTTAAAACTTAATACAAGTTCAAAAAAAGATTGCGGTGGCTCGAGATGGTCATGTCCATCTTGCTTCACCATGCAATTTAACTTTTCAAAAATGTATGATAATGTACGAAATAAATTTTTTAAATTGAATAGCGTGGCTAAGCATCTCTTGAGTGATTTTGACTCAAGCGCTGAGTTGCTTTGCCAAAATAAATTTGAATCCCCACCAAATCCTCAACCTTTGTTAAATGTGCCCTCTTCAGTTAATTCTGTCCTATCGTCCTTAACATCACCGGTGACTTCACGTCATCTGGATGTTTCGCCCATACTTTCATTATCGCCATCTCCAGGCAACTTGTGTTCTATTATTTCGCCTGCGCCGTCGCCTGATTCGGCGACTATCTCGCCTCTCTTAGAGCCCGTCCGTAACTGAGTGTCGTCCCCAAAGTTAGTTTCTAGTAGGAAACGTAGACCCCTACGTAATTCCGCTACAGCCGATAGTGGCGATATTGTTGCACTGGCAACTACACCAGCCCCTATGCTGTCGGTTGTAGCCCCTCGAAAGCAAATTTTTGTGTCTAGATTATCCTCAGACACAAGTTGTGATTCCATTAAGGAGTATATTGCTAGCAAGTCGTCTGCTAGTGCATCGTGAACTAAATTTAATTTTGCTACGCCTCGTGAAATTGCGTCTTTCAAAATAAGTGTTCCATCCAAAATTTTGGCCACCACATATGGTTGTTTATGAGTTTATGCTCAAACTACGAACTGTGCCATCTGTTGCACTTCCAGCCCCTAGTTCTGCCTTAGTATCTGAGGCTGTATCAAAAAACTAGGTTCGAGTCCCGTTTCTTTATACATTCATTACCAGAATGTTAAAGGCCTCTTAACGAAGCTTAAAAATCTTTATTTGACTAGCTTTTCGCTTAATTTTGACATTATCGTTTTATCAGAGACTTGGTTAACTCCTAGCATATCTGATAGCGAAATTATGTCAAATCGATACTCTGTATTTAGACATAATCGACAGATACGTCGTGGGGGTGGCGTGCTAATCGCCGTCCACTCGTCCATTCAGTCTGATCGTATCTCTTTTAATATGCCTTCAGATATTGAAATTGTTGCTGTTAAAGTAACATCTTCTACACAATCTATTTACATTGTTTGCTCCTACATTCCTCCATCGCCTGATTTACATGTTTATATGCATCATATTACATGTATAAAAGAAGTATCTCTTCTAGTAAAGGATACTGATATTTTCATTGTGCTTGGTGATTTCAATTTACCCAACATCTCATGGACTTATTCCAATAACCTAAATTATCCTGTACCCTCCAGTAGTCATGAGTTTTTAGATTGCATTCCTGATCTTTCAATATTTCAGATGAACCCAATTAAAAACCATCTGAGTAGGATTCTAGACCTTATTTTTATAAATGACCATGCAAACTCATGCGTCTATAGAACTTCGCCACTTACTGTCCCCGAAGATCCTCATCATCCATCTATTGCGATTTGTATCTCACTTCTTGTTCCTTCTTCACTACCTCGTCAGTAAGTAATACGTCGTTGCTTTCGTAGGGGTAATTACTCCCTACTTAATGATCTTATTCTTTCAACTGACTGGTCTTTTCATAATAGAGTGCGGATATTGATATTGCCATTGGCACTTTTTATGACATATTAAACTCACTCTTGGATGTTTGTATCCCGTTTACATCCCGACATTAAATCTGTCAAAGCCTCCTTGGTTTTCTCGCAGGCTTTCGTACTTAAAAAATGTTAACTCTAAACACTTTAAAAAGTACAATAAAACTGGCTCTAGCGTTGATTGGTATAAATATTCTGTTGCCAAGTCAAACTTTGCCCTCCTAAACTCTGTGTGTTACGAGAATTATCTTGCTCGTTGTAAAATACAGTTTTCTCGCAATCCTAAGCAGTTTTTTAATTTTGTAAAATTGACGAGAAAATCTTCAAAAAGCTAAAGAAAGCTAACAACGATTCTGCTGCAGTTGATCTCTTCGTTAACTTTTTCCAATCTACTTACTCACCTATTTCCTCCTTCAATTAATCTTATCCCTATTATATTCCTGCCTCCAACTTTATCGTCACTCCTACTATATCTTACGACTCTCTAACCGCTTCTATTAGTTCATTGAAAGCTTCTTTCTCTCCTGGGCCTGACAACATTCCTAGTTGTGTCCTTAAAGAGTGCTGCTCTTCTCTGGCTGAACCGTTGCTTAAGCTATTTACTCCATCTCTTGAATCCACTAGGTTCCCTGTTCGTTGGAAAGATTCATACCTAATCCCATTCCATTGGAAAGGTAACAAGTCTGACATTTCAAACTATAGAGGCATCGCAAAGCTATCTGTAATTCCTAAATTGTTTGAAAAGATTCTCGTTTCTACTTTACAGCATTGCTGTAAATCAATTATATCTCCTGCTCAACATGGCTTTGTTCAAAGTCGTTCGACTGTGACCAATTGACTGGAATTTGATTTTAATTTGCATGTCTCTTCTATCACGAATGAAGCCAAGGGAGTACTTGGATTTATTAAACGTTGGTCAAAGGAATTCAATGATCCTTTTACCACAAAAATGTACATTTCTCTTGTTCGGCCGATTCTGGAATACTGTTCGTGCGTCTGGTGCCCTCAGTATAGTGCCACCCAGGATCGAATTGAATCCGCTCAAAAGCAATTCGTGCTGTTCGCTTTACGTGGACTAAACTGGGACCCCAATCTTCGTCTACCATCATACTCCAGTAGGCTTCTTCTTCTTAATCTTCCTTCTCTAGTTAATCGTAGAAAAACTCTTAATGCTGTTTTTCTACACAAATTGATTATAGGCAATATTGAGTCTGCCTTCCTTTTAGGTCGTCTTAGTTTTACTATTCCTCGTCGTTGTACTAGGAACTATAACCCATTGTCCCTTCCTACATGCATAACAGATTACGCTTTACACAGCTCTTTCCACGCTTAATGTGTTAACTATAATAATCTATACAACGTTATCTCAAATGCAACTTCTCTTTCTTCTTTAAAATCTTCTCTTTTCCTATATCTTAGTAGAAACCTTCTAATAACCTTCTTAATAGATAATGTTTCTTCAATTTATCTTACTTTCTTTTATTTCTTCATTATACTGTTACTTTTATATACTATTCACTTCTAATAGTATATTTATTAGTAACAGTGTAAGCCCTATTTACTAATTCTCTTATACATTAATACTTAATATACTATGCTTCTATGTACTATTGCTCCTAATAGTATATACGTAAGTAATAGTATATTGTCAATATTTTAATATTTCTTTATTCTACACTAATATACTAATATAATAATCTGATTGGGTTTTTCCCAATCCTCGCAACACATGTTGGATCATTTAATATTCTCATTTTGAACACCCCAGATATTAACTTTAATTTTTTACTTAAATATGTCGTTTTAAATTTAAATTCTAGAACTTCAGTTTTAAAATAAAATAAAATAAAAATAAATAAAATATATTTATTTACTAATAAACATACACATTTATGTATACAATATATTTAATCTTTTTTATATAAGCTATTTAAATTTTACGTTACTTTTGATGTTTGGTTATACATATAATATTACCATTGCAGTTTATGTTATTATTATTACAATGATCACTTAAAGGGAAGTTCTAGGCTGGGTGGGCAGAGATTGGTGGCAGCAACATCTCGCACACTGTAAGTTCAGAAAATAATTTCATTGGGGTGATATTGTATATATTGCATTTTCCTTATAAAAAGCAAAGCCCCTATATAAATTACTATCTTGCAAGCGATATTAATAACTTCTGTATTAGCATGTACCAACTTACGTAGCGATTTTACTGCCTACTACAATTTGCAACAGTTGTTTATCCACTACACTTTACTTTACGGAGAAGGAAAGATATTTTGAAGTTTGGAAAAAAACCCGCGGCGAGCTGGTTTCTGCATCAACAAAGTGCTGCCGTCAATTTCATTCAAGGCACTTTAAACCCATGTTTTACTAAACACACACAAGGGTGGCACACTTCGGAGATTTACTGATAGCACAGGCATATATTAATTTACATACATGTACATAGAACGAGAGTTCAGGGTATCTCATTGCGAAGAATTCCTATTTTAAGCTTAAAATATTGAACTGTGATCCAACTGCCAGAACTAGACAATTAAAGTCACACTCAGGGCTGTTTTTTCAATGTCCACCAATCGCAACCTGTCATATAAAGGCAGTACCTAACGTTTATATATAAAACACTGCAAAACAAAATTCAAATCGATAGGCGATAGTGACTAGTATTTAATGCATAAATTTATTAATAATTATAAAGAAAGTAAATTAAATTGTAGTTCCAAGAGGTCACGATGTAGTTTTAATGTCTTGATAGTTTGTTGCTTTGTAGTTTTAATGAATTCAACGATAGTATTGTTGGTTAAGCTGAAGACGTCTGTCTTTTCTAATTGAATCTTAGGCTAAATACATGAACGTCATTAAAGCTAAGAATGCGATCGTATTCGTCTATATAATATATATGTTTGAGTAGCGGCGCTGACGTCGCTACGAGAGGGAGAGCGTACATGTTCAGATCTACTTGTACCGCTGCTCAAGATAATGTACAACTTCAGGATGCGGGAAATCGGAGTATCTGGAGATATAGCCGAAATGTTCCACCATATTGCAGTACGAGAGGAAGACGCCCAGGCACAACGTTTTCTGTGGCGCAGCTCGCACACAGGGCCTATAGAGGTCTACCAACTAAACGTCCTCACATTTGGAGCTACGTGCCCACCCTGCATTGCGCACTATGCGCACGACTTGAGCGCTAAAAATCACGCTAACGAGTTTTGTGCTGCAAAAAAAGCAATCAACAGCTACCACTATGTGGACGACTACGTAGACTTTAGCAATACTGTAGAGGAACCTATCACCCTAGCAAAAGAAATCCGAGAAGTTCAAGCACGTGGTGGCTTTCACATGCGTAAATGGTGTTCAAACTCTAAGGAAGTCTTGTCTGCGCTTGACGAGATGTCAAGCGAAGATGAGAAGAACTTTTGCAAGAGTGAAGAGCTACACGCCCAGGCAAAAATATTGGGTATGCAATGGAACCCAAACCAAGGCGCATTCACATATGCGCTTAAATTCGTGCACACAAAGCGTAACATTTAATCGGCGAACATTGTGTCGACTAAAAGAGAAGTACTGCAAGTCCTGATGTTCGTTTTCGACCCCATGGGTTTCGTCTCATGCATCATGATGTACCTCAAAATTCTACTCCAAAATATATGTGTCGAATGAATATAGATTGGGACGAGGATTTAACGCCGGCATTACAGGGTATGTGGCGAGCCTGGCTTTCATTTCTGACAATGATAGCTGAGATCAGGATACCACGATGCTACTTTAGAAATAGCACAGCTGAAGACGTTCAAATACACCTTCATGTATTTGTGGATGCTGGAGAAGACACTTATGCTGTGGTAGCGTATTTTCGAATTGAGCATGAGTGTAAAGCTTTTCTTCGACTCGTTTCAGCCAATTCCAAGGTAGCGCGTCTGCGCCCGCTATCCATACCGCGACTTGAACTTCAGGCAGCGATCACCGGCGCTCGACTACTTAGGAGCATAAAAGACCAGCATGAGATTCAATTCCAGCAGTGTCATCTATGGTCGGACTCAAAAGCCGTCCTGGCATGGCTTAAAGGGGATCCTTGTCGATATCAACAATTTGTAATGTTCAGAGTTGCAGAAATCACGGAGCTCACGGAGGTCAACCATTGGCGATGGCTGCCAAGCAACTTAAACGTAGCAGATGTCGCCACGAAACCCCAACGCGGGCCTGATGCCTACAAGCAATGGTTTGACGGCCCCAATTTTTCCGAAATTGCCGCCTTCAGCTTCGTTGGAAAAAAACATCGACAACTTGGAAGTCAGGGAGGAGCTGCGCCCGCGTTTCCTGCACATACGAGAGGAATTCGCACGACCCAACTACGATTACTACTCCGACTGGAACCGGCTGTCACGAGCAGTCGCATATTGGCTTCTCTACAAGGAAGCTACTTGATAGCGTACGTAAAACAGGGGGATCTACGCGTTTGACGGTGGATCATATTGTCAATTCATATACCGGACCACGCAACTGGAATATTTTGTAGACGAGTACACAGCCATCCGCAAAGGACAAACTGTCTGCCGCAGTAGCTCGTTGTGGAGACTTCAACTCTACATAGACGATTATGGCGTGATGTGTGCACGCAACCGTGGTGCTACATGAGCTTCGCTAAGGACCTCGTATTATCACCAGAACATTGCGTCTCGAAACTGATAGTGGCAAAATTTCTCAGTTACGAAATTAAATAACTGTCAACACTGTAAGCTGCAAAATGCTCAGCCTGTGCCACTAGACTGGGAGCATTCATGCCGGCATTTACGTTTGTGGAAGTCGACTATTTTGGCCCTTCCACAGTCATTGACGGTAGGAAGGCATTGAGATCGTCCATAGCCTAAGTACAAACTCATGCCTAATGGGTCTGCGTCGCCATATTGCACGTCGTGGCGCACCTAAGGAAATATATAGCGCCAACGGGACAAATTTCCATTGAACCGACGCGTTTCTTCGTGGGAATATGCAACTAGATGACTCGCAGATGCACCGCAAATTAGCGCATCAGGGAATCTCGTGGTATTTCAACCCACCAGCCGCACCCCATAAGGGTGGTGCATGGGAGCGCCTAGTGCGCATTATAAAAGCCGTGCTCTACCGTATTACACCAAACCACAAATTCACGGACGAGAGTCTTCTCATGGCCATGATGGAAGTGGAGATGACGGTAAACTCTAGACCGTTAACGTATGTGTCTCTCGACCATAATGACCACGAAGCTATAACCCCGAATCATCTACTACTGGGATCATCAAATGGGGAAAAGCCGTTCTGCAAGGCTGAAGAAATTTACTATAAGTGGACTCTGCGGCAAAGCGACGAACCTATTTTGGATACGATGGGTCAAAGAGATGCTACCTAACATCACCAGGAGAACGAAATGGCATCAAAAGATCAAGCCAATCGCCGTAGGAGATATAGTTTTGATCGTCGATAAGAATCAGCGTCGAAACACCTGGACAAAGGGCCGTGTCATCGAGGTAACCACCGCAGAAGATGGACAGGTACGGCGCGCAAAGGTCCAGACACCGAATGGCGTTCTATCCCGGCCAGCAGTGAAGTTGGCAGTCCTTGACATCGGTATAAGTACTGAGTAAGCTCCTGCGTCCGCTTACTGGGAGGGGAATGTTACCGAAATTTCTACAAGGCCTGTCATAATATAATATAACATCAGCGCAGCCAATTTCCAACAGGGGCCGCAGCTGCATCAATAAATATACGCAAAATAACTGTAAAATAAGTAACTGTTAGGCAACAGCAACAACACATGCAGAATCTCTCAGATCAAGCTGAGCTGTCGCCCGTTTCTTTTAGCATTGATTTTCTGTGTATTCAGTTGTTTGTTCGCTATCAGGAGACTAGGGTTCTTATATTTCAAGTGCTCTAATTTTGTATTTTCTAACAGTTATAATCTTACAGATTTTTAATGTGTCGACTTGTACACACCACATTATAGACCGATTTGATTAATATATAGTGCATAAGAGCCAACGTGCCATTATTGCTTATTTTATCTGTTTCGCTATTTGTGGGTGCTGCGTCGCAAAAAAAACTGGTCGAGCGAGTAACAATATTAAAACCAAGTCAATTAATGTTTGAGATTTCTAAAATAAAAGAAAGCTTGTCAGAAACATTAGTATTACCAGGAAAAAGGACTGGTACAGAGCTGAAAGCAATTTATACATTACTTACAACGAAAAGAATATTTATTGATAGGAAATTCAAATTATACAGAATTATTCCGGTACCAATTATAAATGACGATCAAATGATAATAGCTCAGTTAAGTTCAAAGTACTTAGTGTACAATTTTGAAATAGACTCTTATCATCTGATGGCCGAATCATCATTAAATAGATGTAAGAAATAGCAAAGTAACAATTTGCGAATTGAGAGCTCGTTGTGTACGGACGCGTTTTTTATTCCTCTGTGCCTAATTTCAATACTCGTGATACTTTTGCGCCTTTTTACTATTTTTTATAGTTAATAATAGCGATTTTTTAAATAAAGGTTGGTTGTTCGCGTATCTTTTTGGTTTTAAATTTTTGTTATTCCTAGTGCAACTTTTTTGTCAAATAATTTTGGCACTAGCACTTACAATTGTTTATGTGGTTGTTTGTTTTGTTTTGATTGCGTTGTTCGCTTTACAGTGGACTCCGCTCTGACCATTTGTTGTTGTTGCTGTCTCGGTCTCTTGGCTATGCCGTGAGCAGTGATATTTACAGCAATATTTCCTTTGTCGCTCTAGTAAAGTGTTTGTTTTTGCCTTTTAGTTTTTGCTGTGCGCTTAATTTGAGTGACACTCGCTGCTATTTTATTTTACTCTTTGTTTTGTTTTGTTGTTGCCTTTTCATACAAATACCCCAGTAAGAGTAATGTTGTGCTGCAAGAAAACTTGCAATATAAAGCGCGAGTTATACAATTGTCATCACTTACCTCTCCCCCAGTACTTACACCTAAGAAGAAGATGAAACTTGTGTACTAGAAGTGAGTGAAATTGAAGACTTCAATATGATAGGCTTAAATACAGAAGAAAGCGAAATTATAAGATCACTAAATAAGAAATTTAAAGGGTTATATTACAAAGAAGGGGATCAATTAACAAACACAAATACAGTAGTACATATTATAAAAACTACTACAGACCAACCAATAAATTCCAAAATATATAGGTGTTCTCCAAAATATGAAGAGGAAATCAGAAGACAAATAAGAGAAATGGAAAAAAACGGTGTAATACGGAAAAGCAGAAGCAAATATAGTTCACCTATCATATATGCATAGTGCCGAAAAAAATAGATAATTCAGGAGTGAAGAAATATAGATTGTGTGTAGACTATCGCCGTTTGAATCATGTAACAAACTCAGACAAATACCCAATACCTCTTATGGACTCAATATTAGACAAACTGGGTAGGGCACAGTACTTTAGTACATTGGACTTAGCAAAAGGCTATCATCCAATTTTGATGGCTGAAGAAGACATAGAAAAAATAGCATTTGTGTCATCATTCGGACTTAATGAATATGTTAGAATGCCATTCGGACTAAAAAACGAACCAGCAACTTTTCAGAGATTAATGAATGACCTCTTAAGAGACTAAATAAACAAAATATGTGTAGTATATCTAGATAATATATTGATATTTTCATCAACTTTAGAAGAACATAAGAATGCTTTAGAAAAATATTTCGAAAACTTCAGGATCACAATTTAAAAATTCAAGCAGATAAATGCTCTTTTATGAAACAAAACACTGAGTTTTTGGGACATGTACTCACAAGAGAAGGTATAAAACCAAATCCAAAAAAGATAGAAGGTTTATTAGCTATTCCCATTCCAAAACCAGAAAAACAACTCAAAGGTTTCTTAGGTATGACAGGATTTTACAGAAAATTCATAAAAGATTACTCAAAAATTGCATACCCATTGATTAAATATTTACAAAAAGAATATACAATAAATAGAAATGACCCAGAGTTTATTGACTCATTTGAAAACCTAAAAACACTTATAAGTTCACACCCAATATTAAAATTTACAGAATTCGACAAACAATTTACAGTTACAACAGATGCGAGTGATTTTCCTATTGGCGCGGTTTTGTCACAACAAGGTCAACCAGTAGCATTCGTATCAAGAACTTTAAATAAACACGAGAAACAATACAGCGCAACCGATAAAAAATTCTTAGCCATTGTTTATGCAGTAGATTATTTCAGATATTATTTATATGGATCACAATTTCAAACCATAACAGACCACCAACCAATAAAATATTTATGCAAGAAATATAAAGGAAAGGATTTAAAAGACAAACACAGAAGATGGATTTTAAAACTTCAAGAATTTGATTATGACATTCAATATGTAAAAGGAAAAGACAATAAAGTAGCAGATTTCTTGAAAAGGCAAGAAACAGCACCGCTTATAAACATAGATAATAATGACAAATCGAATCTAGAAATATCGGACACCATACACTCAGCAGATGAAAACGAACCAATAGATTTTTATATAAAAGACGAAATAGTAAACAAATTTAAACACAAATCATTGTAACATACTCAGCAAAGGATAGTATTATCAGGCGAGAGGAAAAAAAGGATTATAGAAATTAACCCAGCAGACGAAACATTTGAAATAGAACAAAAACTACACAATAATATAAATAAAGGCACAATAGACATATATTCAGAAGTACCAGACTCAGTATATAACAAAGTACAATGTATCTTAATCGACATTTTTAAAGACACAAAAAATATAAAATTTTTTAAATGCAAAAAAAAGAGCTATAGAAATAGAAAATTAAGAACAGCTTCATAAACAAATCGCATTATACCATACAAAAAAATCCCTACATAGTGGCATGAACGAAACATTTTATACCTTAAAAGACAAAATTTATTTTCCAAAACTAAGAGACCACATTAATCTGGTAATATAAAACTGCAGAAAGTGTAGAGAAACGAAATATGACAGAAATCCAATTAAACCAAAGTTTACCAGAACGGAAACCCCACAGGATAAAAATCAAATAATTCACATAGATATTTTCCATATTAAACATAGATCGTTTGTAACAGTAATAGACAAACTCACTAAGTTTGCAACAGCATATAATATTAAAGACAGAAATTGGAGAGTGAAATTACACATCATAATAGAGCAATTTACAAAGTTTGGTAAACCCAGGAAAGATATTATGGACAATGAATTCAGAGCAGAACAAATATTGTTTTTTAAATGAAAAAAATGTAGAATTACATCTGACAAAGCCAAATTCACACACAGGAAACGCAGACATAGAAAGACTTCATTCAACACTTATTGAAATTGTTAACAGCATAGACGAAGACATTGCAATAGAAACAAAAATTCAGATTGCAATTGGAGCATATAATAAAAGGTATAATACTACTATTCAATGTTCACCTAACCAGGCAAAGAATGAGAAAAATGCAGAAGATCTTCAAGATACAATAAACAAGAACAAAGAAAAAAATTATAGACAATTTAAATGAAAAAAAAAATTTTTTTTATATACATACATATATACAACCTTAGTAATTAGTTTCCCCATTTACAGAACATTTTGTTGATCATATTAATATCACTCTCAATGGTACAGGCTGCACTACATGTGGTACCAATTCAAGAAAAAGCAGGGTACGTACCAATACACACTCAGTCAATAGAAGTTGTTGACGAAACCATAATAATATTACACATTATTGACATAAATCAACTTACTAAAATTATCAATAAAATAGAAAATATAATACAAAACGTTGAAATAACAGACAAAGATTTAATCATTAACGAAATAGAACTTATCAAAGCTAAGATCAAATCTATAACCCCATCTATCAGATCAAAGAGAGGACTTATAAATGAAGCAGGAACAATATACAAATAGCTTTTTGGATTAATGAACAATGAAGATAGGGAAAATATAATACAACATTTAGACATCATAGACCAAAATAACCATGAATTAATAAAAAAACATGAATAAACAAATTTATATTAATACACATTTCAATGACAGTATTAACCAACTAGCAAACACTATTTTACAAGACAGAAACATAATAAAACTATTTCAAGCAAAAATAAATGGACAAAGCAAAGAAACAATAAAGAAAATCTTATTTAATGACCAAATGCAAAAATTAAAAGTTATAGAAGAAAAAGTAAATAACATTCAAGAAAATATAGCATCAGAAAAAAATTATATATTTTTATCCAAAATATTGACAAAACAAGAAATTATTAAATTTGAAATAGATTTTTACAAAATTAAACTGATTAGAATGGGCATCTTAAAATACAAAAATGCAATTGTAATGGCAATCAAACTACCCAAAACCTTTGTTAAAACAGACCTAAACTAATCACTCCAATGCCAAATGAAAACTATATTCAAATTGAACAAGAAAACTTAATTATCACACAAATTAAAAATAAATCATATGAATATAAGGAAAATGTAATTTTAAGAGAATTAAAATTAAGCAAAAGTTGTACACTTTATAATAATTGCAAATTTATATTCGACAACAAATCAAGTATAGACCAAATAGATGATGAAACAATAATCATAAGAAACGCTAAAAACGAAAAACTTATTCAAAATTGTGACAAAAGAGACATCATACTTAATGGAAACTACTTAATTCAATTTGTAAATTGCTAGATTCAAATATTATATGAAACTTTTTCAAATGAACAAATAGAATTCTATGATAGATTCACACTTCAAAACTTTGAAAATTTAAAAGAAATAACAGAATTAAAATTTGACAAAAAGTCGGTTATGGAATGGCATTAGTCCTTATATTTATCATAATAATAGTAGGACTCAATTTATATATTAAGCTAAAAAAGAAAAATATTCACATTAAAATAAAAAGAATTCAGGAGAATTCAAACTTTGGCGGTGAAGGAGTTATACAATTGTCATCACTTACCTCTCCCCCAGTACTTACTCCTAAGATGTCAACACCCTCAAGATTAACAATAATGCAGCCTGGACTTCAGTGCACTTTAATGTAAACAAAAGCTGAACCACTTTAACAGTAACATAAACATAGCTGGGCCAAAGAACACTTTGGCCACCACATACCAATACAAGCCCATAATGTAAACTAAGAGCCTCCAAAAAAATTATAATATAAGAAAATGATTGTACAATAAGAACCTCAGTTGATACTCAACCCTGGATCGAGCCGCTTCAAAATAAATATCATAAATATAAATCGAGCGTTGTATTCTTTTCAAAAATATATATATTCAAAACACATATAATTGGCGCGGATGATTCTGCTCAGCCACCGTTTGTCCATTGCTGGTTGTGTGAAAATGTCATGCATGCCAAATGTGCAGGTCTTTCGGGTCGAGACTCCGATAGAGTTATTTCCATCCCCAAAAAGGTTGTGGTGGTTTAAATTGGTCTTGCCCTACCTGAATTAAACTCCAATTTGATTTCTCGCGTATGTACAACATGGTGAGAAATCAATTCTTAAAATTAAATGTTGTCGCTAAGACACTTCTAAGCGATTTTGACTCAAGTTAAGAATTGCTTAGTCAATTTATCTTTGAGTCCACATCCCAATGTCTGCCCCAATTTCTAAACGTTCCGTCTGTGGTAAATTCGTCAGCACATTCGCCCTCACCTTTGTTGGCATCTCCTTGTCGTCAAGACCTTTCGCTAATTCTATCTCATTCACCATCACCTGGCATTAAAAACATCGATGTTTCTCCAGCGCAACCTCTCGTGGTGACGCACCTATATCTCCGGTTGTAGAACCAACTTTTATTTCAGAGCCGTCTACTCGAGCAGTAAACACTCGAAAAACGAAGACCTTCCCGCGAAGCTAATACGCCTAATATAAATAGTGGTATTAATATTCCGTTAATACCAAGTTTATCAGTTGTTGTCCCTCGCAAGCAAGTAATCGTATCTAGATTATCCTCAGATACTACTTGTGAAGCGATTGTGGCCTATATTGCTAGCAAGTCCTCTGCCAGTGTGTCGGTCACAAAATTTAACTTTGCCACGCCTCGGGAAATATCATCTTTTAAGATTAGCGTCCCACATGACACGTTCTCAACCATATGTGATCCAAAATTCTTAACGAAGCTTAAAAATCTTTATTTGATTACTTTTTCGCTTAATTTTGACATTATCGTTTTATCAGAGACTTGGTTAACTCCTAGCGTTTTTGATAGCGAAATTATGTCAAATCGATACTCTGTATTTAGACATGATCGACAGATACGTCCTGGTGGTGGCGTGCTTATCGCCGTCCAATCGACCTTTCAGTCTGATCGTATCTCTTTTAATATGCCTTCAGAATTTGAAATTGTTGCTGTTAAAATATTATCTTCAACACAATCTATTTACATTGTTTGCTCCTACATTCCCCCATCGTCTGATTTACAAGTTTATATGCAACATATTACATGTATAGAAGAAGTGACTCTTCTATTGAAGGATACTGATATTTTCATTGTGCTCGGTGATTTCAATTTACCCAACATCTCATGGGCTTATTCCAATAACCTAAATTATCTTGTGCCCTCCAGTAATCATGAGTTTTTAGATTGCATTCCTGATTTTTCAATATTTCAGATGAACCCAATTAAAAAGACGTCACCTTATGCCGCGGCCACTGTGACCGGCATAGTGAGGGGTGAGGGGTTACATCTCTGCACCCACCATGCCGCGTTCAGTGGCCTTCGGACCGGCCGAGGCCAAGAATAACCAAAAGGGGCTCTATCCCTGCTCTGAAATGTTTACATTTCATTTTTATTCTTAGACCTATTCTCTTACTCGCTAAGTTACAAATTCTATGGGAAATAAAACAATTAACCGCACCACTACGAAGAATCTACCCCAATACTGCTCCTGCGAGCCAAGCATGATGCTAGCTTACCCCTTGTTCCACTTGTCGCGATCAGTCGCGGGCTGGCGGTTCCGTTACTGGCCGCTCGCTCTTCGGGCTCGTTGCCCTGTTGTCCGTCGTTGTAGCGGCTCATCGTGGTCGTCTGCTCCTGTTGGTGTTGTTGTGGTTCCGTTATTGGTGCTTTTGGGTTTTCGCCGGTGTATCGTCGTCTTCGTGTTCCTTTGGTATTTTTCCGTGGTCGTTGTGGTTTCCGTCTTGGGGTTCTTGTTGCCGTGTTGATTGTTCGTTTTCAGTAAGTAGTGTTCTTTTTCCGTGTTGATTCGTCTGTTTCCCGGAATTGTTTTCACTTTGCGTTTTCTCGTTGTTTATTTATATTGGGTTTCTTCGGCGCACTCGAGTGGATTTGTCCTTGATACTTCGAAGCTTCCGCTAAGACTGATTTCTCTCTCACTCTTCATTAGCCTACTGACCTAATTCTGTTAAATTCTAAGTTTACCCGGTTATCCCCCTGTTAGACTGTATTTGTATTAGTCTAATCCCGCTGCGCCTGCGTGTGCTTTGTTGTTCCTTTTCCGGCCTGGCGCATGCGTGTTTTCCTGTTCTGTTACATTGGCGTATGCATGTAACTCCTGAGCGGCGCTCTGGTAGTGTTGGTTCATGCATGTAACTTCTGAGCGGCGTTTTGGTAGTATTTGTGCATGCATGTAACTTCTGAGCGGCGCTTTGGTAGTATTGGTGCATGCATGTAACTTCTGAGCGGCGTTTTGGTAGTATTTGTGCATGCATGTAACTTCTGAGCGACGCTCTGGTAGTGTTGGTGTATGCATGTATCTTGTGAGCGGCGCTTTGACATCCCGGAGCGGGAATTTCCGCCCTGACACCTCCTCCTTACTTGGGCAGGCGATGCGAAATGATGACCCGGCCCGTTTTCCAAATGGTGATTCGGAATCATCTTTCTTCCTGCCTCCGCACTATACGCCCGTGCCATTGGGGTGCTGTGGCTCGTCGTTCCCTTATTTCCCGGATCAGCTCCGCAGGCAGCCGCCTCTCCAGCGTGTCGACGACCCAGTCGCCCGGCGCTGTGCCCCACTCCTCCTCCTCCAACACAGCGGCCACCACAGCTTTTTCGTCGAATTCCACCTATAATGCGGCCGCTGCTTCTGGGTCAAGGAGTTGGTCCCAGTCGACGGGGTGTGAGTCCTGATCCTCCTCCGCCGCCGGTGACCGGGGAAGCCATCTGGGGAATCCCGCAAGGGTGAATATACCCCGTCGTATACCGGCGGTGAATTTTGCTCTGCGAGAAGCCTCAGGTTGGGTGACCGCGACCCGACCCAGGACTTCGGTGTCAGGGGTTGCGGTGAGTTTATGGGCCGCGGTATTGTCTCCCTGTCGTCTTTCGAGTCCACTGGATCCGGTGTGGGTGGGCAATACGGGGGAACGCGGGGTTGCACCACCCTCATCGCCCATGGGCTGGCGGGACTCTCTTCCTTGGGAAGCTCGGGATCTGGCCTCTCTCTGACCCAATCTGTCCGCTCGTTAATGCCTCTATGTCCCAGAGCTGGAGCGGCCAATGCCCATTGGTGCCAAAACGGCTATCCGGCATCACCTCCTTTTCTGACGATCCAGCGGAGTCCTCTTCCACCGGCAGCTCGCGCAATTCGGCTGCGCCCAGTCGCGCTCCCAATCGTACACGTCCTCCCGGCGTTCCTCGTTCCACCGGAACTCCCCCACGGTTCCGCTTCCACCCCCGGGCCTTCGTGGCCGATACGGCCGAGGACGGGGTGCCTTGTAGGCTCCGGGCTAGCCACCTGGCCTCCTGCAATGCCTAAGATGATATTAATTAATACCTCGCTTGCGCCTATTCCCTGATCTAACCTGGCCTTCCCTGGGGGCGGTTTTACAAAGTGACTTATCTATACTTGACCCATTAAGTGGGTCCTATTACTACTTATGTTTTCCCCTTTTGGGGCAGGGACGTTGTTAGGGCACGCCCTCACAAGTGGCTCCCGTGAACTCGCTGCCTGTTGCTTACTCAGTGGTGTGTGTGGCGTTCGCTGTGTCTTCTTCATTGTCCTGGGCCCGTTCCTGTTATTGCTTCAGGTCGCTGATGTTTGCTGTTCTCCGCTGTCTACTCGACTGCTTCTGGAGCCGCACTATGGTTGGTGCGATGAATTTGACCACCTTGTACGGTCCGTCATACCTTGATGCCAATTTCGCCGCAAAGCCATCTGCGGCGCTGAACAATTGGTGTTGTCGAACCAACACCAGTGTTTCTAATGCCGGCTTTCATTCCCGACGGCGTAGATCGTAGTGCTTCTTCTGTTCCTGAGAGGCCCGTTGCGTGTTGCCATTCACCACTCTGTAAATATCCTGAAGCCGGCTAGCCTTGGATTCTGGCGTCTCACTTGGTTCTCCTTATCCCGGTGTGACGTCTTCGTAGAGTGCACCAGGCAATGTAGGCTCTCGTCCCGAGACCAGGAAAGCAGAACTGAATCCCGTGGTGTCTGACAGGCAGATATTTATTGCCAGATTCAACTCCGGTAACAGTTCGTCCCATGTACTTTGATTTCCCTCGATGTATTGAGCTATCATCGTCTTGACCGTCCGGTTTGCCGCCTCCGTTGGGTTCTGTTGGGGTGAGTATGGTGCGGTATGCTCCAGCTCCACCCCAGCCAATCTACAGATTTGCGTTAATACAGCTCCGATTCTGTAGTCGCTAGCATCTATCTGTAGCACGAATCGTGCCTCGATATCCGGACAGGCCAGCACTGGAGCCCGTGTTAGCTTGTCCTTGAGCTGTTCAAACGCCGCCTGTTGTTCGTCGCTCCGCTTCCACTTCTTTCCCTTCTTCAGCAGACTCATCTTAGGCTTAACTATCTCCGCGAAATTTTGTAGGAATCGACGATACCAGAAGGCCATCCCCAGACAACGTCGTAGCTCTTTAACCGAACTGGGGGGTGCTAAACGCTGCACCGCTGAAACTTTATCTGGGTCTGTGTGGATTCCCTCCTTGCTAATAACATGCCCTAGATAGGCCAAGGTCCGTTGAAAGAAACTGCATTTTTTTCGATCTAACCGTAATTTTGCCCGGCGTAGCCGCCGGAACACTTCCTGTAGATGTTGGGCCTGTGTTTATGGCGTAAGACTAATGACGATGATGTCGTCGAGATAGGCAAAGGCATGCGGCTCCATCTCCGACCCGATGACGCTATCGAGGGCGCGCTGGAATGTAGCTGGGGCAGAGTGTAGCCCAAATGGCATCACCTTCCATTGGAAAAGACCCCGGCCGGGCACAGTAAATGCCGTATATTCCCGACTTTATGAAGCCATGGGAATCTGCCAATACCCATTCTTTAAATCCAGTGTGGATGTATAGCGTGCATTTCGTAGCCGCTCCAGGATGTGGTTGATCCGAGGCAGTGGATATGCATCGGGTATTGATCGTGATCGATCAGTTGCCGATAGTCTACGCACATCCTCGTCTGCCCCTTCTTCTTCCCTACTAGGACTATGGGCGCGCTATGTTGGCTCTTTGAGGGCGCGATCCGTCCATCACGTAATAATTCTTCCACCTGCTCTTTGATTATCTTCTGTATGGCCGGGTTTTTGGGGTAATACCGTTACTTTACTGGTTTGTCGTCCATCATGACAATTGTATGTTCGTCAATTGGTGATACTCCGGACAAGCCGTCGAACACCGCTAATTCCTCCTCCAAGAATGCGGCGATCCAGGGCTCCTAGTGGGGATCCTGGGGACGGGCGCCTGAGTCCGGTGTCTTTTCCGTAATCGTGGCCAGGTTGGCCCGTGTCCTATCTTCCTGTTCCCCATCTGCTATATTTCGTGACAGCTCCGATGGTGGCACATCAACCGTCATCCTGACTACCTTCTTGAACGGGGTCACTTAATGCCGCGGCCACTGCGACCGTCATAGTGAGGGGCGAGGGGTTACATCCCTGCTCCCACCATGACGCGTTCAGTGGCTTTCGGACCGTCCGAGGCCAAGAATAACCAAAAGGGGCTCTATCCCTGCTCTTAAATGTTTACATTTCATTTTTATTCTTAGACCTATTCTCTTACTCGCTAAGTTACAAATTCTATAGGAAATAAAACAATTAACCGCACCACTACGAAGAATCTACCCCAATACTGCTCCTGCGAGCCAAGCATGATGCTAGCTTACCCCTTGTTCCACTTGTCGCGATCAGTCGCGGGCTGGCGGTTCCGTTACTGGCCGCTCGCTCTTCGGGCTCGTTGCCCTGTTGTCCGTCGTTGTAGCGGCTCATCGTGGTCGTCTGCTCCTGTTGGTGTTGTTGCGGTTCCGTTATTGGTGCTTCTGGGTTTTCGCCGGTGTATCGTCGTCTTCGTGTTCATTTGTTCTTTTCCGTGGTCGTTGTGGTTTCCGTCTTGGGGTTCTTGTTGCCGTGTTGATTGTTCGTTTTCAGTAAGTAGTGTTCTTTTTCCGTGTTGATTCGTCTGTTTCCTGGATTTGTTTTCACTTTGCGTTTTCTCGTTGTTTATTTATACTGGGTTTCTTCGGTGCACTCGCGTGGATTTGTCCTTGATACTTCGAAGCTTCCGCTAAGACTGATTTCTCTCCCACTCCTCATTAGCCTACTGACCTCTTCTGTTCAATTCTAAGTTTACCCGGTTATCCCCCTGTTAGACTGTATTTGTATTAGTCTAATCCCGCTGCGCCTGCGTGTGCTTTGTTGTTCCTTTTCCGGCCTGGCGCATGCGTGTTTTCCTGTTAACGAAGTCCATGAGAGCCATTTTGTTTTCCTGAGCGGTGCTTCTGTTATATTGGCATATGCATGTAGCTCCTGAGCGGTGCTTCTGTTATATCGGCGTATGCATGTAGCTCCTGAGCGGCGCTTTGGCAGTGTTGGTGCATGCATGTAACTTCTGAGCGGCGCTTTGACACTGTTAATGCTTAAACGCATGCTCAGAACGCCACATTGCGTTCGTCTAACGCATAAATGCTCGTTCTGGTAAATGCTTCGGTGCTCTTGATCGCTGCATTGGCACGGCCGCTGAGACGTAAGCTTTCGTCAGTGCATTCAGAGCGAAAACTCTGTGTGCGAGCTTTTGCATAGTTTTACGAGGCACTCTGCCCGAATAGTGAGCGCGCTGAGCGAAAGCTTTCCCTTATTGTTGACATCTCGCTTTTCGAAAGCTCGGCTGCTTTGACGTTGTTGCCCCCGTTGTTGTTAAATGATGACAAATTCTGCTGTGCTTCCCCATACTCTGTAATTCTGCTTATTTGCTAATACTTCACAAGTTTCTTCTATCCTATACCTTCATGGTGCTTATTTTCTAATACTTCATGCTGTCACTTTTCCTCTTAATCTAATTAATTCTACCTTGATTCTTAATATCTATGTTGCGGTTGGTACCTCTGTTCGTATGTTCAGGACGTAAATCCCGGAGCTGGAATTTCCACCCTGACAGTATCTCACTTCTTGTTCCTTCTTCACTACCTCGTCAGCAAGTAACATGTCGTTGCTTTCGTAGGGGTAATTACTCCCTACTTAATGATCTTATTCTTTCAACTGACTGGTCTTTTCATAATAGAGTACGGATATTGATATTGCCATTGGCACTTTTTATGACATATTAAACTCACTCTTGGATGTTTGTATCCCGTTTACATCCCGACATTAAATCTGTCAAAGCCTCCTTGGTTTTCTCGCAGACTTTCGTACTTAAAAAATGTTAACTCTAAACACTTTAAAAAGTACAAGAAAACTGGCTCTAGTGTTGATTGGTACAAAATTCTGTTGCCAAGTCAAACTTTGCCCTCCTGAGCTCTGTATGTTTTGAGAATTATCTTGCTCGTTGTAAAATACAGTTTTCTCGCGATCCTAAGAAGTTTTTTAATTTTGTAAATTTGAAAAGAAAATCAATTTTACCTTCATCTTTTTTCTAGGGCTAGAGAAAGCTAACAACGATTCTGCTACAGTTGATCTCTTCGCTAACTTTTTCGAATCTACTTACTCACCTTTGTCCTCCTTCAATTCATCTTATCCCTATAATATTCCTGCCTCCAACTTTATCTTCTCTCCTACTATATCTTACGACTCTCTAACCGCTTCTATTAGTTCTTTAAAAGCTTCCTTTCCTCCTGGGCCTGACAACATTCCTAGTTGTGTCCTTTAGGAGTGCTGCTCTTCTCTGGCTGAACCGTTGCTTAAGCTATTTACTCCATCTCTTGAATCCACTAGGTTCCCTGTTCGTTGGAAAGATTCATATCTAATCCCACTACAGAGGCATCGCAACGATATATGCAATTCCTAAATTGTTTGAAAAGATTCTCGTTTCTAATTTACAGCATTGCTGAAAATCAATTATATCCCCTGCCCAACATGGCTTTGTACAAAGTCGTTCCACTGTGACCAATTTACTGGAATATACCACTTTGGTAAATGAAGCATTTTTAAAAAAAAGTCAATCCGATGTTATTTACACGGATTTTAGTAAAGCTTTTGACTCTGTCAATCATAATCTTCTTATCTTTAAACTCGATTGCATAGGCTTCCCAACCTCCTTATTATATTGGATTTCCTCTTATTTGAAAGATAGAACCCATAAAGTGTTACTGAGGTATTCTACTTCGAGGCCAATTTCTGTCACTTCTGGTGTACTGAGGTAGTCAATTAGGAACCGTTTTATTCACTCTTTTTATTAATGATTTACCTACCATTCTTTCTCATTCCCATTGTCTCATGTATGCAGATGATGTTAAGCTTATCTGTTCATACACTGATCCCACTCAAAACTTTTTGCAAGAGGATTTGAGTGCTTTGCAACGCTGGTGTTTGACCAATCAGTTGCATCTTAATTGTGCAAAATGTATGTTTATGACATTTAGTCGTGTTAGACCCTCTTTAGGCTCCTATACGATTGACAATATTCCATTGCAACGTATATCTACGGTTAAAGACTTGGGTGTCGTATTTGACTGCAAATTGAATTTTAATTTACAATACATATCTCTTCTATCACAAATGAAGCCAAGGGAGTACTTGGATTTATTAAACGTTGGTCAAAGGAATTCAATGATCCTTTTACCACAAAAATCCCTTACATTTCTCTTGTTCGGCCGATTCTGGAATACTGTTCGTGCCTTTGGTGCCCTCAGTATAGTGCCACCGAGGATCGAATTGAATCCGTTTAAAAGCAATTCGTGCTGTTCGCTTTACGTGAACTAAACTAGGACCCCAATCTTCGTCTACCATCATACTCCAGTATGCTTCTTCTTCTTAATCTTCCTTCACTAGTTAATCGTAGAAAAACTCTTAGTGCTGTTTTTCTACACAAACTGATTATAGGCAATATTGAGTCTGCCTTCCTTTTAGGTCGTCTTAGTTTTACTATTCCTCGTCGTTGTACTAGGAACTATATCCCATTGTCCCTTCCTACATGCACAACAGATTACGCTTTACACAGGTCTTTCCACGCTTTATGTGCTAACTATAATAATCTACACAATGTGATCTCAAATGCATCTTCTCTTTCTTCTTTAAAATCTTCTCTTTTCCTATATCTTAGTAGAAACAAATAACCTTCTTTCTAGCTACATTTCTTAAATGTATCTTACTTCCTTTTATTTCTTCATTATACTGTTACTTTTATATACTATTCACTTCTAATTGTATATTAATTAGTAGCAGTGTAAGCCCTATTTACTAATTCTCTTATACATTAATACTTAATATGCTATGCTTCTATGTACTATTGCTCCTAATAGTATATACGTAAGTAATAGTATATTGGTAATATTCTAATACTTCTTTATTCTACACTAATATACTAATTTATTGATCTGATTGGGTTTTTGTGGGTTTTCCCCAATTCTTGCAACAAATGTTGGATCGATTTAAATAAATCAATTTTTCTTATATTTTTATTCCCCAGATTTAGATTTTATTATAAATTTGTTTGAATTCCTATTTTAATTTTTTAATTTTAATAGTTAATTTGTTTTAAACTTAATTTCGTAGTCAGCTGCTTTTAGTTGAGTTAAATAAATAAATAAAAAAATTAAATAAATAAAATTAAAGGAAGTTAGCCATGGAGTAGTGCAAATGATAATACTTGCGAACTCAAGCCATTAAAATAGAATTAATTGAACTGCCCGAGCAAGGAATTCTGAACATTAAGTCAGATTGTACAGCTAAATCTGATGACAAAATATTAGTAGCTCAATATAATTTATGACCACTTGTATGCATGTCAATATTACGGTGTGAGCCAAGTACGTACACGTTCACGAAATACAAGGTGTATCTCAAAAGTTCCGGAAAATTTTTTTCAGGACATTTTCTGGTGGCGTCACCTCTTGTTGAGGACCTTCATTGGAAACACTCTTTTTTCATTGACATTCAATTTCATGACATTTGGAACAGTGGAGGTGGAGTTATAGCGTCTAATGTGACAGTATGTGTTTGTCATCGGTGCAAAAATGAGTGATGAACACAGAGCTAACATTAAGTTTTGTTTTAAACCTGGTAAAACTTTTACCGAAACGCACGAATTGCTGAAAAAAGTTTATGCAAATAATTGTCCATCTCGTTCCACTATTTACGAATGGTATACGCGATTCAAAGACGGTCGAGAAGACTTGAATGACGACGAACTTTCGGGCCGGTCGAAATCTTCTGTGAACGAACAAGCCATCAAAATTGTCCGTGAGTTCATCAAAAATGAGCCGAAATAGTCATTGCGGCTCGTCTAATCGGAATTGGGATTGTCCAAAGATTCAATCCATCGCACTTTGGTCGATCATTTTGGCTTCAGGAAAGTGTGTGCAGAATTTGTTCCGCTTCAATTGAAAGTCCGGCCAGAATATCGCGAAGAAGGAAGTTGGATTTGACACTTGTGACCGATTTTTTGCCCAAAAATCGAAATTTCACCGTCAAACACTCGCTGTATTTGCATTATTTGGCACCATTGGACTTTTTTCTGTTCGGCAAGCTGAAATTATCCATGAAAGGCGGCGCTTTGCTGATGTGGAGGCCATCCTAGAAGGCGTGTACTGACGTCCTAACGATCATTCCGGCCAACGAGCTTAAACACTTATTTTAAATGTTATTGGATCAAGCTAATAAAAGTATTCAGTGGTAGGGAGATTTCTTTGAATAATAAAAAAAACAAGTACTCAAAAATCTAGTGTAGTTTTCATTTTATTCCAACAGTTCGGAAACTTTGGAGAGCATCTTCTATGACCCTATCAGTGAGTTGCATCCCGTTGGTCGGGTTAAAGTAGTGATAAGAATAGTGTAAATACACTCTGTGTTAGGTATAAAAGAACTAAAATTTGTAAGAATAAAACTAGTATACTTCGAGTTGCTCACTAATGAACAGTGGTTTCATTTCAATTATCATTTTCTTTCTGAATTCGATTTGCATTCGCCGTCATGTGTGTTGGTGGCTTATAAAAATTTTAAAAAAAGTTGTTGTGTGTAGTTGCTATAATGAATAATATATGTATATACATGTATATAGTTTTATCGGATGATTTCCAACTTGCTAGGTGCTACTTTACAGTTGCATATAATATAATATAATAATATGATAAAATAGAATAAAGTTATATAGCTTATAATAAATATAATAAGTATGTATTTATTTTCGATCTGTTCAACGTTTCAAATTTTTAACCAAACAAAATAAATTAAAAATGTGTGTGCCTGTTCAAAACGCTCTCAAAATTTTTTCAAATCATTTTACAATATTTAGACACGACCGGTTAGCTCACCGTGGTGGTGGCGTTTATATTGCCGTTAAAGCCACACTACAATCAGAATTGATAGCGTTGCAGTCTTCCTCTGATGTTAAAATAGTTGCTGTAAAAGTAACTCTTCCATCATCAGCTATTTTTATCACCTTTTCCTATATTCCTCCTACTTCTTATATCAAGTTTACATGCAACATTTAAACTGTATTAACGAAGTATTTTCTCTAGCGCGTGACAATGACCAATTTTGTTGTTGGCAAGTTAAAATTGTCCGCCATAGCTAGGTCATATTTCGGCAGCGCAAATTATCTTATCCCCTCCTCTCAGCATGACTTTTTAAATTGTATATTAGATCTTCCACTTTTAAACAATTAAACTTAATTCCTAAAAACCTAAATATAATCTAAGATCTACGATCTAAGATCTTGTTTTTGTAAGTGATTATTCAAAAGCATCTATCTCCAGGTCAAATCCTTTATCTCTGCCTGAAGATCGTTAACACCCAACTTTAGAAATCTCACTCTATGTAGTTAAGAAATTAACCCTACCTTCACATAATCCTGCTGCGCAACACCGTTTTTTACGCAAAGGTGATCCTTGCAACTGATTGGTCCTTACTACGCTTCACTACGCACTCGACATTGATATCGCTCCTTCTACGACACAATTAACTCTCTATTAGATATCTGCATTCTTTACTCTTATCGTAATTCTAGTTCCTCTAAGCCATTTTGGTTTACAGCCAGACTCCAAACTTGAAAAACATTAAGTCTTAATGTTTTAAAAAGATTAAGATATCTACTTCTAATCTAGACTTATCTAAATATTCTATCACTAAATCTAACTTTTTTCTGCTTAGCTTTCAATGTTACACAGAATATATCGCCCGATGTGAGAATCAATTTGCCAGTAATCCCAAACGCTTCCTCTCTTTCGTAAACTCTAAGCTAAATGTACACGTCACCAATCTTCTTTCTTTCTTGCCAATGGAAAGGCTAACGGCGACTTAGCTGCTGCAGACTGACTTCAATTTATTACTTCAACTACCTACTCACTCAAGAGGCCTAGCAGCATTTTTCATATTTTGTGAGCCTGTGAGCACGAGGCAGCCGATTACTATATTGGACACGTCTTTGGCCCGTTGAATGTGCTGCTGCAGCCCTACCAGGTAATCCCTGGACCAAGTTTGCCAGAACTCTTAACTGAGTGCTAACATCATTCGTCACAGCTTCAAATATGCAAAGCTCGCTTTGCTGCTGATTGCGTCTTGCACGGATTCGGGCGGCAGCGCAAGAAGAGACTGCCCTATCAGTAGATGGCCTGGCGTCAAAGTTTTGCCTTCGTTGGGATCGTTTCCGGGCGATGCTAGAGGTTGTGAATTGAGCAACGCCTCGAATTCTACCAGATGAATGTTCAGCTCGTCCTGGGTGAGTCTGGCGTTGCCGACTCCTTGTACCAGCCGCTGCTTGTCGGCCTTCACGGCTGCCTTCACAATCCTCCGAAATGGGGTGCCCGTGGTGGGATGAACACCACCTCTATGTCTTGCTCTGCTGCGTACTCCGGCAACCGATCCTTCTGTGCGTTGTACGCCATCTGTAGTTCCTTCAGGACTTTCGCTGTTCCCACGAAATTGGTGGCGTTGTCGCTGTAGATCCGCCGAAGGAGACCTCGCCTGCCGGCGAACCTTCTAAAAACAGACAAAAAACAATCAGTCATAGATCAGCTACAAGCTTAAGGTGAATTGCTTTGGGCTGCGGCCACGCACTGAGCGACGTAAAATATTAGAACACATGAAACGTCATTAAGGTGACAATGACGCAACAGTAAAGCGGCGAGCGAATTTCGTGAGCGACTGAGCGACGTCGCTCAGCGCTAAAATTGGTTTTAATTTTAAGTGTATCGCTGAGCCACGAAGTGAGAACAACAAAGCAAAAATGCAGAAAATTTGTTCTGAGGCAATTATTTCGGCTGTATACGGCCGAACCGTTTTGTAGGACGACAACAACAAGAATTATAAAAACAAAATTGTAACGGATAAGGAATGGAATACAGTAGGAGAAATTTGTAACTGTACAGGTAAGTTTATGTTGTAAGTTCTATGAACTTATTTAATGTATGTATTCATAATTTAAAGTTATAATTGAAATATTAAAATTAAGTGAAGTAAATTAGTTGTAGTTAATCGAATAAAGTTGAAATTAATGTCCAAAGTCCCAAAAGTATTCTGTTAAATAATTCCTTATATTTATTGCCAATTGGCTGCTTCTATTGAAATGGTAATTTTCATCATTAATACTAATGTTTCTAGAATCAACTAGTCTAGCGTTAATTTGTGTTGTTGTATGTATGAAGTCAAGATCAGTGTCTCCATCACGTTCTCTTGCAAAATTATGCAAAATACAGGCTCAATTTATTATAAGAATTGCTGTGATAGGTTTCGTCTCTATTCCTTTTTGCAGTATTCGCCATTCCCTACTCAAAATACCCAAAGCACTTTCCACTCACAATAGCCTCCAAAGCTTTGTTTCTTATTATTAAACTTCCGTTTGAAGGTTCTCAGGGTTTCAACTCAACTGCCAACCACAGTCCGCCGCTATTCAGTTCTCTCTAAGTTTTTAGTCGATTTCTTGTTCAACGATAATTCCCGATCGTGTTCACCCACAGCTTCTGTGTTAACATCTCGAGGGGAGTTGAGATGGTAACTCACGCCTATCGAATGCCCTCGTTAGGTTTAACCGCGACGGAATTGTGTTTATTGATTTTGTCACAATCAAGCCCAGATAAACCAGCACGCTTAAAGTACATCATATTATCGCACAAGCAACAATAAATAAATTCCAGTCGGGCGGAGTCAGATGATCTATAAAAGTATTTGTAGTTAAGTGAATGGGAATGAGAAAGTTAAGAATCACTCAAAAATGAGTCAAGCGAAAATTTTAATATTAAACAAACAACGTTTACACAGTGTGAAAGTGAATACGAGGACGAAACACTACAGTCGATCAATGAGAACAACTTCAACACAGCACAGACACCGCGTTAGATGATGGACTAAAGACGAACTTAAAATAAAACACTGCACCGTCGCCGCGTGGTGAAAAAATAAATGTTAATTAAAACTTACGGGCACAGATTTGAATGTTTGATAAAATTGCAAAAAGCGCCCAAAATAAAACATAAACAGAGTCTTAAAGAATTTTAGGAGTAGGCCGAACCTGGAAATGTTAATTTAAATAGAGCGCGAAAATTACCCAGCAAGTCTAATATATCGATATATATATAATATACTTTAGAGTTAAAACTGCTTTATAAGTTAATTTACACTATCAATTTTATTCATGTATTCATTAATCTATCTTTTGTCTTTATATAATTTAATATTATAGTTGTAACTCTAGTTAAAAATTTTTCATCGTATTTTTCAGTTTTAAAATTTTAAATTTTTTCTCGGAACGGGTCTCATTAAATAAGTTTTTAGTGGGTAGGCGTCATCACCAATTAAAAAATTGGGCAAAATTATAATTAGATCCTGGTAGTGGTTGTGGAGGAACATTGAACTTTCCGGCTTCCAGTAATCTATATAACCTTGATCCACAAAATGTGCCACCATCGCTCTGTTTTCCTTCGCCTCCTACTTCAATAGTTATACATTTTTTGTCAGCATCTGCTACAGCTTGTAGAACAATTAAAAAATAGTGCTGGTAATTAAAGTAATGCGATCAGGAATTTGCTGTGCACTTAATTTGACAATGTTTTCCGTCAATGCTTCCAATACAGTTAGGAAACTTCCAACACCTATAATAATCAGCGGTAGCCTTTTGAAATTGGCTAGCTGTTGGTATTGGCATAAACAAGTATCTAAAAGTGTGTTCCAAATTATAATACTTGTTTCGCATACAATATTGCTAACAGTAGTCCTTCCTAATCGAAAAGTAAATGCTAAGTCGCGAAATGAATGACCTGTAGTTATGTACCTGAAAACATAATTTTAAAATTAATAAAATAATGTAGCTGTTATATTTAAAGTAAAAAAAATTGAAATTTATTTGAACTATAATACATATATAATACCTAATTTTTAGGAGTCGCTGCAAAAATAAAATGGAAGAACTTGAAGAACACTTACAGAAGGTTCAGAGGCTCAACCCCATACTGCAAAATGGTCATATTTGGAAACAATGTAATTTTTTAAGATAAAAATTATCCAATCCAAGTGATGGCAATTTAAGAGAGGGCAACAATGATATGACGCAGATAGCCCCAGAGCTATTGTGCGACGAGGATAGTAATGTATCCATGTGCAGCACACCATCCGCATCCACTTCCAAAAAGCGATTCAATGTTGAAAATAGAAAAGGAGAGGCTCGTAATATTAAAAGAACAAATTGGAGATGAAGATTTATCAAAAATAGAAAGAGAAAATGAGAACAAAGATTATTGTTTTTTAAATAACTTCTACCATTCATGTATAAGTTTGATGAAAGCGAAAAATTAGAAATAAGGAATGAAATACAAAATATAATTATTTGTAAGTTAAAAAATATGGACAAACAAAATTAATGTTAATAACTAATACGTATGAATAATATAAATTTTAATTTTTCCTCTTTATTATGTAATTTGACTTACTTTGAAAATAAAACTAAGCGTTGGTCAGGAGAAATTGAAGATCTTGCCTTGTAAATTGAATCTTTAACTTTATTTAGCAAAAAGTCAAAGGATTCAACTGACATTCGCATATATTGCCGGAATCGATCTGGATAGTTGCGAAGATTCCTATATAGATGATGAAACTCGCCATACTCCTGTCTTTTTCGGTTTATGGGGTGCACACCAAACCTACGTTTCTGCAAGGCCTTAATTTGACTATATAAGTTTATACGGCTATCGCATAGACTAAGAATAACTACACAAGATAATGACATTTTTATAACTAAGCAACTTGACCGACGTCGCTCGATGCGTGGCCACAACACTTAAAGCTATCGCTCAAAGGGTCGCGCTTCTCGGAGTCTATCAGCTGGCAAAATGCCTATGATTTGGCCCAGTAGTTTTGGCTTATACTTGCAGCAATGCACGCAGTTCTTGACGATCCTGCTGCACGCTTCATGAGCATTTTTTCTATTTATTTATTTATTTAATGTCAGCTATTAACAGTCGACCACAATTTGAGAGTAACAATTTTTAATATAAATTAAAACTAAAAAAATATAATTTAAATTTAAAATGAAATATTTAAGTAAAAAATTTAAGTTAATATCTGGGGTGTTCAAAATAAGAGTATTAAATGATCCAACATTTGTTGCGAGGATTGGGAAAAACCCAGAAAAACCCAATCAGATCACTATGATTAGTAAAGCAAGTAAGTGCAAGTTACTACGTGCTAAAAAGTTAAGGATATGGTTCTTAATCGTATCAAAAGAGGACTCTGAGTTGAAGACTCGGAAAAGTCTGTTATAGTCAACACAGAGAACTCGAAAAGGTTCATGCAGAGAATAGTTAGTATTACAAGTATTTAGAGAAATCGGTGTAAAGTTACGAGTACGTCTCAAAGGTACAGAAAAGTTAATTTGGCTCAATAGCAGAGATGAGTCAATTTTGCCAATTATTAATTTATGTAAAAATAGAACTCCCAGCATCATGCGACGGTTAGTAAGAGATGGGAGGTTAATTAATTGCAATCTACTGTGGTATGAAGGCAAATCAGTACCTGGAACCCAGTTAAAGCCGCGAAGAGCAAAAAGAAGAAACTTCTTTTGAACAGACTCAATTCTGTCTTGGTGTACCGAATATTGAGGAAACCACACACAAGATCCGTATTCCAGAATAGGCCGAACAAGAGAAGTATATAGCAGCTTAGTCGTATAAGGGTCGTCGAATTCCTTAGACCATCGTTTGGTAAATCCAAGAGATTGAGTCGCCTTGTTGACTGTAAGCGCGATATGTTTGTCAAATTTTAGTCTATGATCGAGAAGAATTCCCAAATCGGTGACACAGTCTAGTCTCCCAAGAGAAACACGATCGAGCATGTAATTAAATGTGTGAGGCGTACTTCTATAGAATGATATATCTTTACATTTAGAGCAATTCAGAAACAACAAGTTGCATTTACACCACGCAAAAAACAAATCCAGGTCGGATTGCAATAAATTAGGAGAGTTGTTGTCATTATATGATAAGCACAGCTTCACATCATCGGCGTACATTAGTACATAGGAGTGAAGGAAAATAGACGGGAGATCGTTAATAAATAAATTAAAAAGTAAAGGCCCAAGGTGGCTACCCTGGGGTACACCAGAGGTAACAAAGACAGGCTTAGACAGTGAGGATTTAAAAAGAACTTTTGGGTTCTACAAGAAAGATATTTGGAAATCCACATAAGAAGGCTGTGTGGAAATCCGATAGTACCAAGTTTTTTAAGCAAGAGATAGTGGTGAACGGAATCGAAAGCCTTGCTGAAATCTGTGTAAATTACGTCAGTCTGCTATTTGTTCTGAAAACCTTTAACAACAAGGGAGGTAAGCTCAAGTAAGTTAGTGGTAGTAGATTTCGATTTCACAAAACCATGTTGGCAGGGTGAAATGATAGAGCTACATGAGTGTTGTAGTTAAGATGTTATCAGCTTCTCAAACACTTTAGGCATCGCGGATAATTTGGAAATACCCCTATAGTTTTTAACATCAGACTTTGAACCATGTTTGGGAAAAGGAATTATAAATGATTCCTTCCAAATGGTTGAGAAAGAGCATGAGTTAACAGACAATTCATATAATTTAAGCAAGGGCTTACATAGAGAATCAGCACAGTACCTAAGTACACACCCTGGTACTCCATCTGGTCCTGGTGAATAACTTGGCTTGATTAAGTTAAGTTCGTTAAGTAACGAACTTTCCAGGATCACAGGACTAAAAATGCAGTTAGATTTCGGCAAGGTATACGGATAAGGGGAATTTGGAAAAAAGTTGGAAGATGAATAAGTAGTTGGGAAGAATTCTGCAAAAAGATCGGTCGAAGCCTGATCAGTATTTGCTTTCATGTCTTCATAAGAAACAGATGAGGGCAGTAAGGAAGTTTTTCGTTTAGTATTGACAAAGTTGTAGAACTGCCTAGGATTCTGAGCAAATTGCAAACGACAACGAATTAGGTAATTATTAAAACAAAGCGAATTACAAACAACAAAACTTGTTCTGGCAATAACATAACGAGAAAAATCTGAGGGATTATTCGAACGCTTAAATCTTTTATAATATCTAGTCTACACATTTTTAAGCATTGCTAATTCTTTAGAGAACCAAGAAGGTCTATTAGTTCTCCTGGGAAGCTCATCTGGAACGCATTGGTCAAAATGTGATTTTATAATATTATAAAAGATTGAAGAAGCACTGTTAATGTCAGTACACGAGTACAGTTGCGACCAGTTTGTCTCTAAAATTAATGAATTAAGTTTAACAAAATCTGTTTTACGAAAACAGCGTGTTTTAACGACTGGGTTAATAGAACAAATATGCTCACATGTAGGCAGTTCAAAATCTAAGTCTAAAGTAGGATGATAGAGGTCTTCGGGGACAACTAAAGGACAAGTTTGTATTACAGAACTAGAGAAAGGATCCGATGCAAAAATAAGGTCAAGTAGACGACCATTACAGTTACGAACCGGATTAATTTGAGAGAGAGACATCTCTAAAAGCGAACTGATAAATTCGTGAGATGTGGTTGGCATCAAAACATTTGGAGAATCAGACCATACCACAACCGGCAAATTAATGTCACCAAATACATAGAGGTAATCACTACTAAAAAGTAGTGACGAAATGGACTCAATAGCAGAAATATTCTCTAGGTATACAAACAAATCGGACTGTGGCGGAATATAAGAGCACGTTATATATATAGAAATATTTTTATCGATCGCATCTAAACGATGTGTATTTATTGCAAAATAATGAAAAATCTGAAATTTCGGGCTTTAGCCAGGTTTCAGTAAAGATAATTATGTTACCTTCAAAAGAAATTCTATCTACATAAAGCTTATTAAGTTTAGAGTTAAGACCTCTAAAGTTCTGATAAGATAGACAAAGAGTTAGTTTTTTGGAGCATGACTAGAAGATGAAGATGAAGCGCTAGTAGGTGCTAGTAGAATGCAATTGGAGGCCGATTTCTCCTACTTGACTAAAACTCTTTTATAATTTAGTTTTTCGGCCAGAAGGTTTTGCAACAGACCTAGAACTGGCATTACTATCATTATTGGAAATAGATGCAGCAGCCGTATGCGTGACGGCAAGCATTTGGGAATCCGTGTACCTGTACGGCTCGGTATCTGGGTATTTCTATTTTATGTAATTTAAACAATTTTGAATGGCTTTATCCCAATAGTAGTCCTAAAGGGTCAAACAATCGAGATGCAACTGATAATATGTTGGTTAATTGTTGATGTTGATTGCTTGGCTTCAAAGTATCAAAAGATTCATCCAACGAATAGTGAAATGCATCGCTTTGAGGATTATATTTCATTCAGGGAGTTTTACGAATGTGGTGGCGTCAAACTGCAACAGCTTTTCCTCACCACTCTGTTTTAACAATGTTGGATTACTTGAAGCCCATTTTGCTAACTTAAAACAGTCTAGGTTTAGAACATCCACAATTTCTTTTCGAATTGTCTCAAGATCCTTTATGCTCCAGTGAGCATATCATTCACATAGAAATCATTCTTTATGATATGAGATGCGACTGGATGTGACTCAGAGTAAATATCTCTCAATTCAAAAAGACAGCAACGTATGATGTCGATTCTAGCAAACACGACATTTTGTACTTTGCCACCTATCAGCATTATGCTCTTGCTTCAAACAGTTTATGCATATTCGGCGTTGCTTGATAAAGTCAAAACGCTCAAGAACTGGCAAAAGACCAAAAGACTGACAATTTCCTGGTTGGTGTTCTGGGGCTGAACAGTAAAAGCAGTTGAGATCTGACTTTTGGTCGCTCTTCGAACAAGAAAACGGTGACCTATCATAGGGTTTCCTTTGTTTAACTAAGGCTTTAGTTTGGTTATACTTTTGGTTGACTCTTCAGCAGCCAAATGTTGATACCGTCGTTTTAACATTGAAACACACTCTGAGCACGATGGCAACTTATCATAATCCAGTTGCTCTTCAAAACGAGACTTAGTTATATGATCCACCTTTGACATTGCCAGATGGATCATTTGCAATATCCTTATCATTTCCTAGTAACTGTAGGAACGACGAATATAAGGCCGATATGCTATCAATAGGACCTCTAAAACTTGAGGCAGAAGGTTTCGATATTTGAGGAACGTCAAACAGCTGAGAAATAGTACGAAAAAATATCATGCATTTGTTTTCATAGACTGCCTTCAAACTCTAAATCCGTAAGTATTTTTACAGATACTAAAACCAAGTTCCAATACCGGCAAACTACTTGCTTATAAGATGCTCAAAATATACTTAAACACGAAGGCTATTTTCAAATAACGAATTTATTTGTCTACTTGCAGCTACGACTAGTTTTCCACTGACTTCAATTGTTACTTCAAGTGCCTATTCACTCGAGAGGCCTAGCAGCATTTTTCATATTTTGTCGCCGCTTGATGATCGGGCGACAACTATAAAAGCAAGTTAAGAAACTATCTAAAGAGAAATTTTTGACGGCGCGGCGTTGCGAACACCACATATTAACTATACTATACTTACTTTCATCATCATCATCAAACTCTATTTTTGCAACCATAGTTTTGCGAGTCTTCCCTACAATCTGCTATAAAATCTGTAAAATTTTCTTACTCACCAGGGCCGGAAAATATTCCAAGTAATGTCTTAAAAGAGTGTAGCACGTCTCTACTTCGACGTCAACTTAAACTTTTTAAAATATCACTTACAACTGGAGTCTTTCCATCTCTTTGGAAAGACTCATATATCTTGAAAATATTTTTATGACAACTTTGCAACATCTCTGTAAATCTGATATTTCTTCTTCTCAACATTTTTGTTGAGACTCGGTTCACTTCGACCAACTTTTTGGAATTCACATTTCTTATTCACGATGCGTTCCAACAGAGAATGCAAACTGACGTGATTTACACTGACTTCAGTAAGGCATTTGACTCTATACACCATTGATCTATTACTTCCTAAACTCCGTTGTATTGGGTTCCCTCCCTCTTTTCTACCTTGGTTTTCTTCTAGAACCCAAAAAGTTGTACTCAGATTATCAATTTCTAGACCTGTCTATGTTACTTCTGGCGTGCTTCTAGGGAGCCACCTTGGTCCATTACTTTTTATACTTTTCATTAATGACCTACCGTCGATTTTTTCACATTCATGCTGACGATGTTAAACTTATATTATCATTTAAAGATCCTTCTCAATTTGGTCTTCTTCAACATGATCTAAGCTCCATGCAACTCTGGTGCTCTGCCAATCGTGTTCCTCCATCTTAGAACTCATATTTACCGTTAAAGACATAGGTCTTCGATCCTAAGCTCAGTTTTAGCTTACATATTGCATCTATTGGTAATGTTGCCAAGGGCGTTCTAGGCTTCATTAGACGCTGGTCGAAAGAATTTAACGAACATTTCACCACGAAATTACTTTACGTACGTATCACTAGTATGGTCTATTCTCGAATACTGCTCATGTGTATGGTCCCCTCAATATAAAAATAATGTGGCCCGCTTAGCGTCAGTTCAGAAACAATTTCTTCTTTTTTCCCTTTGTGGTTTTAATTGGGATCCCAATCTTCGTTTGCCAGCCACCTCTAGTAGACTCTTACTATTAAATTTTCTGTCTTTACATTGTAGCTAACAGATAATAATGTCATCTACAGGGTGCGCCATCTTCGACGGACCCCATAAAGAAACACTATAACTTTTGACAACAATTTCAGATCGAGTAGTAACATAGCTCAATTCGCCGCAGACGCTCAAGGGAAATCCTATTCCTATCCACCTACGAGAAATCCTATTTAAAAAGAAGTGTAAACATATCTACTTGGTCTAAATAAAATGATTTTTATAAAAAACGGAAAAAAAAAAAACAGATGTTCCTTTGATTCTTTTGAAAAAAACATGAGTCAGTCGAAGATGGCGCACTCTAAACTGTTAAACGCTTTAGCTGCAACATTCAACGGTGGTTACCACATACTTGCATACATCGCACGAGTCATCCGTTATTGGCTATAATTATGATGGATGGGCTTGCCGACTAGTACCTTGTGGCGTAATATTTATGCTTCAAAGTAATTTTCTTGTAGCAAACTAAGCTTGTCAATTTATTAAGTAATTTGATTCCGATTGTACCTCAATAATAAAAGACCCATTTACATACGTACAAAAATACAGATATGCAGTGTACGCTATTATGTTAAAGTGCAATGCTGCTGCAAGCCCTCGCAGTACATAGTTTTAAATTGTTTCTGTTAAAAATTTAATGTCAGCACTGTACGAATTCATTTCAAATTATGTAATGCAGTTTTATAAAATTTAAAAAAAAAACTAAACCAATAATAACATTTTATTTTAGACTAATTATATTGCATAAAATCTATAAATACCCAAAATGTTCCGTCATATTCATACATACAGTGACGTTATAAAAATAACTCCAGCACATTCTTATATCAATTCCCCAAAAATACAGATAGCGAACGAACCACACTAGATCAGTTCTTATCTCTTACAAGATTAGCAACAACTGTAAAAGTATTGCTTATTCGCTCTAACACAAACAAGAAATACTCGAGCATACACACCATCAATGTTCCGTTTTAAGTAATTGTAAAACCTTTCGATATTGTCTGTAAGCCGTGGTTTCATTACCATTGAGCTGCTTAAGTCAGTTTTTAGTTTTTAAGTAGTAATGAATTGATGGACAATAAAATCGTAATTGGCGCAGCCGGTAGGATGAATAATAAGTCATAATAAAAGTGACCTCTATTTTATTCGTCCTGTGAATCAAACCTATGTTCATATCTGGGCATTGCAAACCCTTTTTGATCTCTGCACTCTATGAACACGGGGTTCCTCTACAAAAGTGAATTATTATCACTATAACATTGTTCATATCTGGGCATTGCGTATCCTTGTTGATCCCTGCAATCTATGAACACGGGGCTCCTCTACAAAAGTGAATTATTATCACTACAACATTGTTCATATCTGGGCATTGCATAGCATTGTTGATCCCTGCAATCTATGAACACGGAGTCGTCGCTTAAATAAAGCTAAGCAGCTACAACGTTTTGCACGTGCTATATTGCATAGCTCAACTGCTACAATGGCAGTCGATCAACAACGGAGACGCATTTAAGGATCTCCTCTACTCGCCAAAAATAATCGAACGATTTAGCGGCGAACAAGGCTTGGCTCCATTTTTGAACCAAGTGGAAGAGATTCTGCGAGTTTATCCCACATCGGACATACTTCAGCAGAATATGATTTTTCAAAGTGTGCGGCATCTCATCACCGGGGAGGCTCAGAAACTGGTCAATCGATCCCAACCTAGAACCCGGCAGGAAATGCGAGACATTCTCATAAAAAATTACAACACATCCACTCCACTACCAACACTCATAGACAGGATAAATAGGGCCCAATACAGAGGTTCTATCCGTAAGTTTGTAGAATATTTAAGAAAAATATAACATGAAATCACCGATAAACTCATGTTAAGCATGCTAATAGTATAATATATACCGAACTCATGAACGAGAGTATAAAAAATGTTATAATGGAACAATTACCCACTGAGCTACTAATTCGGTTAAAAAAAGTCAATATTAGTACACTATTAGATTTAGAAAAAGCTGCCAAACAATGTAATGTAAATAATGCTAACTCAAAGTCCCAAAAAACCGAAATTCAAATTCCAAATTCCAGTACACAAACAACTATTAATACTGAAAAGAAAATAAGTACACAAAATAACCGATTTAAAAAATCAAAGTCAATATAAATGTGAAAAAAATAAGCAGTTAGATAATTAAAGTAGTCAATCACAACAATCTATCGACAATCTACCAGCGAAAATTATGCAAACGAGAACTCGGATTTTCGGCAAATTCGGCAAACGAAATTCTAGAACCGTAGTTATTAAAATAATAATCGAAGGAAAATTCTATAGGTGTCTAATAGATACAGGTAGTAGCATAAATCTAATTAAAACCAATGTAGGGCATTAAACATTTATTAAACATACAAATATAAATACAATAAATGGTCAGAAACAATTACACGAATATATCAATTGGAAAATAGTTGGTTTATTTGATACCCAACCATTTTTTATAAGTACATTTTCTGATCAATATGATATATTATTGGGTAACCCTCTACTTATGTCGTGTCCCGCGAAAATTGACTATCAATTTAGAACAGTATATATCTTTTAAAATGATGGAAACAGTACATATGTCATATGAGGAAATTCTTATAGCAGAAAATTTCCATGAGATCTATTCAAAAGAACAATTATCTTCAATAACTGACATTACAGATTCTCATCTCAATAAAGAAGTGAAATCTGGTCTACACAAAATTATTAACGACTTTGACTCGCAAATAATTAAAAAAAAAAAACAAATAAAGATCGAATATATTCAATTCAATACTTTAGCAGGTTAATAACTATGATAGATTATCATTTAATGTCACAAGAATTTGCTATCAAAATTGTAAAAGAATATTTTTGCGGGAACACCACAGCCATTTTAATTCAAGAGGAAACTGATTTTGCTTTGTTCCAAAGAACATTCACATCTTTAATTGCCGCAAAAACAGGAACTACTGTATTAAAATGTAGTATAAATCTTATAAACATACCAAGTTTTGCTGAATTTAGTAACATAGTACATGACATTCACCAATATCACATACACAGTGGTATAAATAAAACAATATTAACATAACAAATAAGAAATATAATAAATCAATGTATCATCTGTAACACAGCTAACCACGAGCATCAAAGAACTGATAGACCCCTTGAAATCCTCCGGAATATAAAAACTTTAGAGACAAATACGTAGTAGATTATTGGGAATTTTCAAAGCAATGGCATCTAACATGCATAGACATTCACTCCAAACTTATAAAAGTAGTCAAGACCTCAGACAGAACTTGGATGGAATCTAAAAGAGCCTTGTTAAAAATTTTTGACTCAATAAGTCCACCTAAGACCATTAAACTTAGTCAAGACCCCTGGTTATTTAATAAATCTTTTTAAGATTGGATAAAATCACTTGATATTCAAATTGAAATCCCAACTTGTAAAACTGGAATAGCAGATATAGAGTTCATAAAAGTTTAAATGAAAAAATGAGAATTTTAACAGTCTCTAACAGAACATTAGATACTTATAACTACAATATATTAAATTAATAAGTTACAATGATAATCACAAAACAACACAATATACTACAGGACAAACATTTCCAAAATGTCATGAAAAATAGGTTACTAACCCGTTATTATAGTTAATATAATAAATTAAAATATACAATACATGAGCCGAAGCAGCCAAATTTATAAATTAAATAAATAAATGGAAAATATATTAAGCTAATTATATGCAGTCATTTGAATACACACTATAAATAACAAACCAAAAACTACTAAATTATGTTAATTTTATACATATCAAAGAAAAAATTTTATAAAATCATCTTGAATAAAAAAAAAAAAAAGAATTAAACTAAATTTCTTGAAAGTAGTGCATTATAAACAATAACATTCTCTGTAATATTAATAATCATAATTAAAAGTCATGACTTGATGAACAATATACAGATGAACATATATGAACAAATGAATCGGTGACAATCGATATTTTGTTACATTCATCGATGATTACTCGCACATGACATTTAGTCTATATGAACGCAGAGCCCACATTTTAAAAAATTTAAGATGCTCATTATGTTAGAATGTTATTATGCCAAACGGGCAACAAAATAAAAGCACTGCAAAGTATTAATGGTACAGGGTATGTGAACAAATCACATCTCTTCCGGATCGATATCATCCATATTTTTTAACAAAAAATGATTAATCATGGTGCGGTATCGATCTCCATTGACCGTAACGTGTGTTCCGGCCCCGTTTTTGATGAAATATGGTCCGATGACGCCACCAGCGTGTTAACCGCATCAATCGGTGTATTTTGCTGGACGTAATGGAATCTTTAGGGTCTCTTGTGGATTAGTCTCACTCTGTATTCGGCAATTTTGCTTATTTACAAACGTTAAGCCAAAAATTTCCATCACTAAAAAATTTTACGATAAAATAACGGGTCTGTTACTTACTGCTCCAGAGACCAATCGGCGCAAGAACAATGCATATAATGGGTTTCGTGGCTTCAATTCCTGCACCAGCTGGATCTTATATGGGTCTAGACCAAGATTTTCGCGCAAAATTGTCCGCGTAGTAGACGCACAGAGCCCCAATTCCTGCAACCGATTCGATAAATTTGGATCTTCGTCCACACTTCTGCTTGCAGCAGCGCTGTTCTCTTCAGTACGCACATTTCTTTGACGTGTTGATGCTATGGCTGAGTTTGCTGAGATGGACGATTATGTGCACCATAAGAATCACGCACATAATGGTGCACATTAAGAATTTTTTTTATTAAATTAAACTCAATATGTAACTTGTTTATTAGGCACTAACTTTTGCCGCATTTTTTTATTTTTTGACAAGTTACATATTAGTGTTCAAGAACATCAAGCAGGTAACGGGATGAAAAAAACGGCGATGCTTGAAATAATTTGATTGTCGATGTATCGATGTAACATCGATATATCATTCAGTACTTCAGCACAGCCTTTGTGTGGAACAAACATTAATATTGTAATTTTATTGCAGATAACGGCTTCAAAATTGGCAAAATACGGAAAAACAATAAAATGAACTATAACGAGAAAACTGAGGCCATCACAAAAGAAGAATGGTTACAGAGATTAGAGCAGTTTCCATTTAAACAGACAGATATGAATCGTTTAATCATGAACTACTTGGTTACAGGTAATATATAAGGAACATCGTTTGCCTAGTCTATATAGTAGTGCTTTGCAGAGGGCTTCAAGGAAGCTGCCGAAAAGTTTCAGCACGAAGCAGAACTAGAACCGAGTGTTGAACTTAACAGCCTGGACGATCGCATATTAATACGAGAGGCTGTGCAGGCGGGCCGCATTGAGGAGGCGACAAATTTGGTGAATCGACTGCATCCCGACTTGCTGGGGAGCGAACTCTATTTGTTCTTTCACTTGCAGCAACTTCAGTTGATTGAGCTGATTAGGGCGGGCAAAGTAGAAGATGCATTGGCTTTCGCTCAGTCTAAGCTTTCCGATTCGGGGGAGGAAATCAGGTTCGAGCTTGAGCGCACTCTTGCACTTTTAGCATTCGAAAAACCGCAAGACAGCCCATTTGCTGATCTCTTGGAGCAGTCTTACAGACAAAAAATCGCAAGTGAACTTAACTCGGCCATATTGCGATGCGAGCATAGTGAGGATTCAACGCCAAAAATGATGTTTCTTCTTAAGTTAGTAATGTGGGCACAGGCAAAGCTTGATAGCCGTTCTATCAATTATCCCAAAATGAAGGACCTGGAAACTGCGCAGGTAGAACCTCAATAAATTAACGGAAGGGAATACTAAGAATAGTAATAAATAATAAAAAGAATACGCACGTAGAAGAGAAAAATAATACCAATTTATATTTCTGTGTAACGAATATATAATAATGTTGGCAAAAATATATTTTACTTTGCAACTGATATGTTTACTGAATCATATATGGTTTTTTTTATAGATGGTGATCACCAACCAAATATGAAATCCATTGCCTTATTCATAAGACCGGAGCTTTTTGGGGCACATTGCTGTTTGGTGATATATGCGTGTCGTTTTGTGCGATGGTGTACGATTGTTGAGCGAGACATCGCACGTTAGAATTATACGTTTCCATGTCCGCGCTAACCAGTTTAATATTTTCATTTTCGATAGTACTATCGTGGGTACACCGTGTGACGCCTACCATCACATTGGTAGCAATTACCTTGAGATTGTAATTCAATGCCTTGTCGCTCTCGATGCGTGATGCAAAGCGCACGTGGATCCAGTTGCCGTTCTGCGGCGCGTGCTTCACGTCTACAATTGTGCCGCACGTCGTAAAGTGCTGTAGTATCATAGAGCTGGCTCCTGGTGAGAAGCCGAAGATTGTAACCCAAAAGTCACCGTTTAGCACCTGCGGCATATTTGACATAGTGAGTGGTGACATTGGAGTCTTCCGTGGAGAACAGGGTGCTCGGATTGAGGTGGATATAGCATTGGGCTCATTTGCCACATACGAATCATTTAGCTGCGCTGTTGGTGGGCCGCAGCTATGATTTAAAACGTTCTGATACGAAGATTGCATTATACCTATATGTCTGTTCTGTGACGCCTCAAACATTTGCTCAATACGCAGCGAGTCAAATAGTCCCTGCGTGGGTGGACCTGTTTGATGGCCTGTAATACCAAAACCACTACTGGCAGCACTTGCACTGGCAAAGAGTATACGAGTCCCCAAAGCTGAGCGATTGAGTTGTGGATTGCTGTACACCGTTTCCTGTGGCGTGCTGTTGCATGAAGACGTAACTAACGCGCATAAAATAAATGTATTCGTTTACTTAAAATACATGCTTTGATACACTTAAGAAGCTATTGAGGTTTGAAACTCACCGTAACATGCATTATAGCGTCCAAGCTTTGGCGACAGAGTGTTGCTATTGGGCGTTATTGCCTGCGGATCTCCCATTAGAAAAGGCGGCAAAAATTGTAATTGATTGCTACCTGGACTGTTGGCAGGACTGCCAAGTGTCATGGGCTCCATAAGTCCAATTAAATAGAGACTTGTTTAAAATAACATAAATCAGACTAAACCAAAATAAGCTATTATATTTAGCAGTAGATCAAAAATATAAAACTTAGTAACATTAAAAATTATTTAATATAATATAAATTTTATCAAATGATTTAATAAAAATTCCAATTTTTGGCGAATCGTTAGTTCGCTGTCATCACTGTTTGCAATTAAACTATTTTATGGCTGGTTCTGGCTCTTTTTAAGGTTAGTTGCTAGATGTATTTTAATATAGTTAACAGTCTGAAATCTGGATTTTTTATATAAATATTTTGCTACGGTTTTTTTTTTCTAATACTGTCTGCAAAACTTGCACGCAGTAAAACGTACACCAACTCTGTCTGTGCTAATCAGGGCTGCCAATTTTTGGTCAGAAAAAAAATGTTTCCGACTAGACGGAAAAGGAAAAATAGGTGAAGTTTTCAGAAAATATGCGGGAAAAAAGCGCATTTTTAAGTTGTACCAATGTTAATTGATAATATTATATAAACATTTTTTTTTTACCGTATTGCCATTAGATCATCTAATTCTGCCGCATTTATATCAGATTCGCCTTAGCTTTTTTGTTGTTGCATGACCGCGCAAATCACTAAATTTTAGTGTGATCGTTGCCTTGCAATATATGCAGTAAGCCGTCCGCTCGTTTGTCACAAGCACTAAGTTCTTTGCTGTTTAGCCAAGCATCTTTGCACTTTTGCTTATATTCTGTGGGCATAATAATTATATAATGGTTTACGCGCGTTTTTGTTTAGGTAAAGGTAATGATGAAACAACCAGATTTTCTATGTATTGTGGCAACCATCAAAAGAACGGAAAAAAGCCAAACACATTACTAAAAATATCTAGAATTCCCGCTTCCCGCAATTTTGACGTTTGTCCCGCAGTTAATCTTTCAAAAAAGCCAGATTTGAAGAGCAGCCCTGGTGCGAATATAAAAAAATCTATACTAAGCTATGCAATTGATGCCTATCGATATGCACTTGAATTTGCGGAAAATGTCATCAGTAGGCGTTGATTTTTCTATATATCAAAACTGTCCATAATTTTGTGTTCCTAAAAAGATGCCCAAAATTTTTCATAAAAAATTTGGGAATACATGCCCAACTTACCCGAACATCTCATGTACATAATACAAATGAAGCTTATATGCAAAACGTTTTTTAATATATGCACCCTCAGCAATACAAAAAAAAAACAAATTTGAGTTTGTAAAAATGTCAATAATGACGGTGGGTCAGGAAGCTGCGCATTGTATTACAATAACGCTAAGCGACTATTCAAATACCTGAACAAAAAAGTTCAATGACAGCTCCTGGTATTTGACTAAGGTGCACTGAATAAAGTGCTAGTATTTTATATACAAATATATATTGCAAAATTTTTTCACCCCAGACAGCTATTTCCTAGAAAATATTTTGGCAGCACTAGCTACCAAACTAGTCGTTCGTTTATGACGTTCTTTTGATTTGGATTGAACAACCAGGAGAGATTGAATTTATTTCATCATCCAAAATAATATACATATATAAATGGCCATTTGGTCACAAGCTCAGAAAGAATTTAAGACAACCATTTTTTTTTGTACAAAATATGATTTTTCTTTTTCAACAAGGAACTGTCTTTCTCTTAAAAAAAAAGAATAATACTTCCAAATTTATTTTTTTTGCTTTCTTTGTGTTTGAATTTTTAGGATACTATGTTACAATGTAACCAGCATTGTTACTAAAGAATTGCTATTCATCCCTTCTAGATTAGATTATACATATGAATATAGGGTTGATAAAATGCTAAAAAAAAATAATTTAATTTTTTTAATTGACTTTTTATTTATTATTCAATAAAACCAAAGCAAAACGGTTCTAAATCCTTCAACACATAATTCATGTTATGTAATATTTACACTAGCAATCGAGTGTCAAATTGATTTATGACACGGATTTAAAGGGACGAAATTAGGGGCTGTTAATGTTAAATTATTCGTATCCACTATTTAAAATTTATGAATTTTGTCGCTTTGAATATGCACGGACATTGTAACCGGTTAGATGCCACATTTTTAAGTTAAATTTATTTACGTCTAGGAGGGAGCTGGATGCTCGCAAGCTAGAACCACTTTGTTTTTAAAGTAATTCTAATATCTAAAAAATTATAATTTCAGCACTATAGTATAGAGTAGGTAATTTATTACAAATTATTCAGCAAATTTTAAATGAGAGTTACTTTTCATAAATATAAGCATATAGGGTTAATATGGCCTTTCCCATGGGAAACATTCTAAAAATTAACTTAGTTAATAAACGATTAACGGTTTAACGAGTTAGTGTCCAGCTTTGAATATACTTACAGTAATATTTGTCTTTAGCCTCAAAATAGGATTCAGCTTCGGCGATTAACTCTTCAGCGGCCCTTTATTTCTTTGCTGCGAGCATTATCTTAAGATCTGGGAACAGGAAAAAGTCGAAGGGGTCAGATCTCGAGAATACTGGGTGGGAGAGCAATTCGAAGCCCAATTCATGTAATTTCGCCAACGTTTTTATTGATTTGTGACACGGTGCATTCTTTTGATGAAGAAACGTTTTTTTCTTCTTTAAATGTGACTGTTTTTTTGCAATGTCTCCTTTTAAACGCTCAAGTAATGGTACGTAATAGTCGCTGTTCATATTTTTTTTCTTTTTAAGAAATCAAATAATATTATACCATACGCTTTTGATTCAGTTCGTAATCAGCTTACACTAGACTTAGTTTTTGAACTGACTAGATGTGGCTCTATTTTTCAAATTTATCAGCGGTTAGAACACGCTGTTTGTTTCATTTATTTAGAGCCAACTAGAAGCAGTCGATTTAATTAAAAAAATTTAAAAAAGAGAATTTTACTAAATTAAAATAATAAAATATTATTATTAAGTATGTTTATTTATTGTAACGAAATTTAATTCTCCCGCACACGATCGCGAGCGACATTGCTTATTGTCAGACACCCCTGCCCCTTCGCAATGAATGCTAAAATAGTCCTGCTTCCTCTTGCTCTCAATTTTTCGTCTAGGCCCATGAGCTAAAATTCGTTCGAATATATAAATATAAGAGGAATTTTAAAAATTAATTAAATAAATTATATATATATATATAATAACATGTTCGTATTCGTGAAAAACACATGGAAAGTGTCTTTTTACAATAATTCGGTGTATAGTAAGTAGTGTGTGAGGCCTTGCATATGAAAGGCACTTGAAGAGTGTCTTTTTACAATAAGGGTGAAGTGTGGATATGTCACTCCCCCAACCTATAAAAATTTGCCTGTCCTCAGGCGGTTAACTTAGGGTAGAGAACAGTAGTATGCTCTTGAATTGTATCGTTTACATTTAGGTCTTGTTGCATTTTTTTGATATTACATTTAGTTCTTGTATATTTTATTTTTGTTTACCGTATTTTATAATGATTTTACGTGGTTAGGATGTAAATTTAAAAATTAAGTACAATATTATACTTATTATAGTTATTACAAATGTGCTTAAAGCTATGATTTGGAACGTACCAGTATAATTTCTTTTGTCTCTATATAGGACACTGGTTTTGTAACATTATTGCTTACAAATATATTATGTGTATAATCTAACATACTATTGGATATTGATATTTCGTTTAGTTGTAATGAACAATTGAAAATTTTGATTAAATTATTTCCTGTTATCGTTATGTCATTGTGAACACAATTCTGATTTAATTTTGTGTTAGGTAAATTCCATGTGATTAAAATATTTGGTTCAATATATGTTGTTCGAAATTTTTATGAGTTTTACTCTATTTGCATTCTGTATTCGTTTGGGTTAATATTCCCGTTAAACAATTATTATTTATAATTTTTTTGTATCAGCGTTAAAAACCTTATCATCTTTAATATAGTATTTTCCAAAAAAAAATTCTGTCAGTATACTGTCGTCATTGTCGGGGTAAGGTATTATTTCAAAAACGTCTGTTTTAATCATGTCAATCGGGATATTAGAAATAATTAGGATTTCGATTGTATCTGTTTTCAGCCAAGTTGAGGTTTTTATGTTTAGTAACTTTTTTGCATTTACTTGTGTTAAAAGGTCATGTTTGAGCAATTTAGGATTAAATATTCCTAATCTGGTTAGTTGCATTCTCATTTCTATATCTTCTATATTTTCGGTAAACTGTAACAAATTGAAAATGAGTGCTTCTGTCATTTCTTCTTGTGTTCCGTCTTCTCTCATCGCGTTTATATCTCCTATACCTCTATTTATAGTTTCTATTACGTGATTTAGTTCGTTTACTTGTACTGTGGTTTCTTCTAAGCTATTGATTTTTTGTTCAAGTTCTTCCTTGTCGCTTTCATCTAATGTACCAAAAAGATACTTATAGGCTGTTCCTATAATGTTTATTAAGCCCCTCTTGCTTCGTATAACGATTCTTAGTCCATTTCTTTCCCTGTTTAGTTTTTCTACTAGGTACTTCGTTTTTACGTTGTTTTTGACGTCTTCTGTCTGTTTTATTAGTTGGTCATATGTTTGCCCAGTTTTATTCAAATTTATGGTTAGGCAATGGAATTCGTAGTTATTAGTTAAATCGATCCGTTGTCGGACTTAATGTCGATGCTTTGTACTTTTAAGGTGTTACATTATAATATTAGGGTCAGTGTCAACAGTTGTAGTTTCATTTGTTTCAGTAGGCCTGTAATTATTATCATATTTGCTTACGTTAGTTTTCTTTTTCTTTTTAAACTTTGATTTGTAGTGTACTATTTTTCTCCCTCTGTTTGTTTCTTCGTAATGTTTATCGTCAATTTGTTTTATTTTCCCTGTTTTCTTATATGGGTTTGTCGTCTTTCATGTTACTAACGGTGCTTGTCTGTATCTAGTGTCAACCTGATAGTTACTTCGTTTTTTGTTGCAGTTTTCTATTTTCTGTATTTTGTTACCCTGTGTATCATATTCTGGTGTTCCTGCGTAAATGAATATATCTGTTGGTGTTCTGTTAATAGTGTTATTGTTTGAACGATGTGTTCAGTGAGCAACTCGAAAGTATACTGGTTTATTTCTTACAAATCCTAGTTCTTATATAGGTAACATTGGGCGTTCTTAACCTATTCTTATCTACTTTGACCCGACCAATGGGTTGCATCTGCTGATATGGTCGGTTCATATTTCGTGCACGTACTTGAATCACATACTATTTGACACGCATACACGCGGCCATAAATTATCTATTTTATTATGGTGCGTTGTGTTCACTCAATACGAAATGCACTTCCACTCAAAAGTATGTGGCGTATATATTAATTTTAAATGTACATATACATGTTTAATGTAAGTTTGAACATTCTGCCAAGGGCCCGCAAAGGTTGTAGCCAGTGGTCTCATCTTATAGTATTTAAACAGATTTTTATTTATGTTCTATGCTTTAACATTCTGCAAAGGCGCGGCAAAGGTTATGGCCTAATGTTGTATATTATTATTATTATAATTATTATTAAGGCTACTCCTAAAGAAGCATGTCCGGATATGTGGGGAAAATTTAAGCCTTTTAACTCAATATGAATTTCTTTCAAATTTTTTAATTCCTTTTTTAAATTATCTATTTCTGATTGATTGGAGCAAACTTTATTGGGTCCTATATTATTTTTGGGCTTGCATTAACTTCTCCTAAGTGTAATGAAGATAACACTTCCTGGTCTTCTGAGTGAATATTGTGATGTGCTACTAATATTTTGTCATCAGATCTAGCTGTACAATCCGACTTAATATTCAAAATTCCTTGCTCGGGCAAATCAATTAATTCTATTTGCGCGCTAGCACACTGAATTCTTATTTTGGTATTGCTTGGTACTTTAAATAGCCAACTACTTTTCTTTCCTAATTCCACCCAGTATGTTTTTGAATTTACCGTACTTTTATACACACAATTCGCATGTTTATTTGGTTTAAATGGCTTGAGTTCGCAAGTATTATCATTTGCACTACTCCATGGCCAACTACCTTCGCAAATTCTTTTATTAGTTTGCCATTTTTTACATTTATTTAATGATGATTTAGCCTTCAGATGATAAGAGTCTATTCAAAATTGTACACTAAGTACTCTGAATTTAACTGAGCTATTATCATTTGATCTTCATTTATAATTGGTACCGGAATAATTCTGTATAATTTGGATGGATGCCTACTAAATAATGGAATCTTCGCATTTATAATTAATTTCCTTTTGCTGTAAGTAATGTATAAATTTCTTTCAGCTCTGTACCAGTCCTTTTTCCGGATAATACCAATGTTTCTGACAAGCTTTCTTTTATGTTAGAAATTTCAGCCTTTAGCTGACTTGGTTTTAAAATATTGGGATTGAGTCTACCATGATTAATGTCAATCAGTAAACTGATAATTTAAGCTTGAATTTTTTTACATTCAGCTAATAATGAGGTTAGCTGCTTAGTAATCATAAAAAAGTTTATTGATTCTCTATACACATAGTAGTTTTCTTTAAGGAGTTCTGTTATGTTCTCGACTCTTTTGTTCATACTTTTAAAGTTTGTATTTAATTCTTCAGTAGTTCTTTTTAGAATATTTACTATTGAGGTTTGTGCTTGAACTAGATGCTTTATATTATGCTGATTATCTAATAAGTTTTTCATATTTTCCTCCATTATTTCTCTATCTTCTGCATCCATTATACCAAACAATATATGATATAAGGATCCCATAAATTCAAACGGAGCGCGCTTTTGTCTAGGCTTACTTGTTAACATAAAGAGTTTGTTATTCTCTTCTAATTCTATTATTTTACGTTGTGTGTTATTTAAGACTAAGTTGCATTCATCCTCAAAGTTATGAAGTTTTTCGCAAACGATTCTCATTTTCTTTATTAATTCGTTGCCCTTTTTATCATTTCAAAATACGGGTCCATGTTGTAAAACACAACTAGATCCCAAGATGAGGTAATTATTTCAACTTCCCCCATTGGGTCTTAATATATTGCATTGCTACTATTAATCTTTCTATATTGTAATTTTTTGACTGGAAATGTAGCATTGGATTCTTGGCACAAAAGGACAAGGGCTATAACTGCTATTAGAGCACCTACCTTAGATAATCTGGTTGAAGCTCTGATTGGTTTATTTCTGTTTCAAACTGTTGCTTCTTTGTTCTGTGATTGTATCCCGTTAAGGTGACATATCTTTGCCACTGGGCGTGTTATTACATTTTCTTGAGTTTTTATTTTTACTACTCTAACTTTGTCGTCTTTACCTTTTTGTACTTTCTCAATTTTTCCTAATGGCCATTTGGCTGGGTGAAAATTTTCGTCTTTTAACAGTACTATTTGTCCCTTTTCTAAGTTAGGAACTTCTTTTTTCCACTTATTTCTTTGTTGGAGAGTATGTAAATAATCGTCGGGTGTCAGTATTTCAGTATCATCAATATCTATTCCTGACATGTATAAGGGTCTTGAGTTTAATACTCCTTCTATTTGGCATAGCAATGTTGATAATTCTTCATAAGTCAAAATGTTGTCGCCAATTACTCTTTTTATATGATACTTTACAGATTTAACTCCTGCTTCCCAAATACCTCAAAAGTGAGGTCCTGCCGGCGAGATAAAGTGCCATTGAATTTTTTCTTGTTCTATGTCTGCAGCAATTCTGGTTTTTTGTTGTATAGCTTTAACAACTTCTTGGTCTAACTTTCTAGCTGCACCTACAAAGTTTGTTCCATTGTCGGAGTATATATTGGCGCACTTTCCTCTTCTAGCAACGAATCTTTTTAATGCTGCTAGGAATACATCAGACGTTAAATCGCTAACTACTTCTAAGTGCATTGCTTTCGTTGCCATACAAACGAAGTCTGCGATATACCCTTTGTATGTTTTTTGTCTACGATTTTTGAACACCGAAAGTAAAGTGGCCCTGCGTAGTCTACACCAGTATTTAGAAACGAGTATGCTGCATTTACTCTATACTTTGGTAGATTCCCCATTATCTGTTCTCCTACACACTGTCAATATCTCGCACATCTAACACATTCTCTTAAGTATTTCTTTAAATTATCGCTTAACCGAAATATCCAATACTTTCTTTGAATATTGTTTGGCATTAGATTTATTCCACCGTGTAGAGTTTCTTTGTGAGCGTCTTTAATAATTAAGGTCGATATGTGGCATTTATCTAATATAATTGGGTGTTTTACTTCAAATTGTGAATTGTAATTCTCTAGCCTTCCACCTACTCGAAGAATGCCATCTTTATCTAAGAATGGATTCAATCCTAATATTTTACTTTTTGATTGAATTTCTTTCCTTTTAATTAAACATATTATTTCTGTGCTAAACTGCAATAATTGCTGTTGTTTAATAATCAATATAGTCGCTCTCTTTAACTCCTTCATAGTTAATTGTGATGGGTATGATTTCTTCTTTGTTTTTATTTCAATAAACCTTAATAAATAAGCGACTATTCTTTTAAGCCGTGTAAAACAAGAATACTTTTCTAATAATGGAATCAAAATGTTATTGTCTGTATTTGTAATTATTGTGTTGATTACTAGATTATTTTCCGAATCTTTTTCTTTCGGCCAATTCTCCTTGGGTTGAGATAACCACTTGGGACCTACCCACCATAATTCACAATCTTTTAACTTGCTTGGACTAATTCCTCTGGATGCTATATCTGCGGGATTCTCATCAGATTTTACATGATTCCATTCAATTTCTGTTATTTTGCGTATTTCGTCTGTTCTACGCCTGATAAACTTGTTTTTATTCTCCCCGTTCTTTATCCATGCTAGGGTAATGGTTGAATCGCTCCAAGCAAAACTATGTGCTATTTCCGGAATTGATTCCTTAATTCTTTGCATTAATTTACCTAAAAGATGGGCTGCGCAGAGTTCTAATTTCGGAATCGTTTTTCTATTTTTCTTCGGATTAACTTTACTTTTACTTGCTATTAGTGTAACTGAGCATCCTACTTTTGCATAAACTACTGCCGCAAATGCTTTTTCTGATGCGTCAGCAAAACCATGAAGTTGAATGGCTAGTTTAGGTTCTGTTTTGACCCATCTTGGAATTCTTATTTTTTCCAAGGTTGGTAACTCTTCTTCATAGGATTTCCATTCGCTTAATTCGTTGCTAGATAATGCTTCATCCCAATTTTGTGCTGCTAGCCAAAGTTTTTGCATGAATAACTTCCCCACAATTGTGATAGGTGATAGCCAACTTAAAGGATCATATATTTTTGCTAGTGTTGATAATACTAGTGTTTTGTTTACTATTTTTGGGTTGGAACGATTCACATAAATTTAAATTCGTCTTTAAAAGGTTCCCATTGAAGCCCTAAAGTTTTGATTGCATCATTTTCATCGATGCTTAAGTCTTGTTTTCACTAGCATCTGCTACCGATTCTACTATTTCTGATCTATTTGAAATCCATTTCCTTAGTTCATTCCTACTTTATCTAATTCGAATGAAATTTGCTTGACAATTTCTTTGGCATTGTCAGAGGTATCGGCTCCTGTCTAATGATCGTCCATATAGAAATCGTTTTTAATAATATCTCTAATTGTTGAACTTTGGCATTTATCAGCTATATCTGCTAGTACTCTGGTTGCTAAATAAGGAGCTGATGCAGTTCCGTATGTAACGGTGGTTAATTTATATTCTTTAAGCTCTTGGCTTGGTGCATTTCTCCATAAAACATGTAAGTATTCCTGATCTTGTGTTCAGATATATTAATTTGTCGGTACATTTTTTCAATGTCCGATGATATTACAAAATGCCATTTACGCCATTTTACAATTATGTCAAAGATACCCTTTTGAATTCTTGGTCCTATCCACATAATGTCATTTAGACTTTTACTATTTGTCGTTTTTGCTGAAGCATCAAAGACTACTCGCAATTTAGTAGCTAAACTTTCATTTCTGATTACTGCCTGATGTGGAAGATAATATTTGCCATCTGTTCCTGCTTCAACCATATGACCTAATTCTAGATACTCTGCCATGAATTTACTATATTGCTCCTTAAGTTTTGGGTTTCTTTGAAGCTTCTTCTCTAATTGCAAAAATCGGGCAATCGCTTGATTTGTTGAGTTGCCTGAAGTTACGTCCTCTTTTAAGTGGAAAGTAACTCTGTATCTTCCCGAATCTATTTTTGTTGTTTCTATGAAATTTTGCTCACATATTTCAGCTTCTATATCCTCTTTATCTTCAGGCTCTATTTTCCAGAATCGTTCTAAGTCTGTAATATCAATGACTGTAGCGACTATTGTTTTCCCACCTTTGGATTTTGCACAGCCCGATACAATCCATCCAAAATCGGTATTTTGACCAAGCAGCCCATCGATTTTAACCACTCCATTCCTTAGAATTTGTGGGTATAAATCTGCTCCTATGATCAAGTCTACCCGACTTGGTTTATTAAAGTTAGCATCTGCTAGCTTATAGCTTTGCTTATTTATTTATTATCAACATCGACTGTTTGGAACGGCAACGTTTTCATTAATTTTGAAACAATAATTGCCTCAACCTGAAGCTGTCTAATTTTATTAGTGGTTTTTATATTCAGTTTAACCTTGTATTTTGACGTAATAGAACCTGGAGATACTCCACTAATTTCTGTGTGAGGTCTTATTCTTGGTAATTGTAAAATCTGCGCTGCTTCTTCCGATATAATTGTACTTTGTGCCCCACTATCTATAAGTGCTGTTGCTATTAGCACTTCTTTTTCTTTGGTTATAGAAGTATTTACCTTTTCTCTTTTTTCTTTATTAAAATGAAGAATTGTATGGTGATTTTTATTGCATTTTGAACACAGAATTTCATTCATGCATTTTTTCTCACTAGAGTGTTTTAAACATTTTAAGCACAATTGTACTTTTTGGACCTCTCCATTGGCTCCATACCCCTGAACTTGTAGCACTGAACTGTGTTATGTCCAGGTGCTTTACAAATTGGACAACTCTTTGCATTATTGAAACTTGACGTAGTTTTGTTGACCGACTTTTCATCTTGTAATGATGAGAGGGAGTTAAGCCTTTGGTCTAAGAAATCCATTACGTCAGAGAGTGTCTGTATTTCTTTAGTTCGTTTAACATGATTTTCATATAGTTGCACTGTATCTCTATTGAATTTTCTCAATATCATATGTGCGAAAATCACGTCCACTTCTTCGGAAATATTAGTTTTTAATTTAATTAAATGTATTGATTCATTTATTGAATCAATAAATTGTTTGATTAAGTCTATTATATTTGACGTTTGAAGCCACAAATGCTCCATTTTGTTCTTTTTCATCAGAATTGTTGATGGTTGTTGAAGATTGTCTATAGTATCGACAATCTCTTTAAAACAATTTTCCATCTTTTTAACCTGTTTTTGAAACCTATCTTCTAGATCTACTCCTACAGGTGAGCCTAAAGATTCCTTAATCGTAGAACTCATATGTCTTTCTATTACTGCAGGGATCTCTAAAGATTTTTCAATTATTGAGGGTTTGGCTGTTATTCCTTTCCTTTAAATATTGTGAATTGCCTTGCATTACTACGTCAAATTGCTTTTTGTTAAAGTAGTCGTGATCGACTACACCAATTTTTAACAATAAGGTATTACTACCTTGAAAATTTATTTTGAGTTCTTCGACTCTTTTTAAAATTTCTCTTGAAATCTTCTGTATCTCACGAGTCCTAACTTCTGCCACTATATCGGATTGCTTCCTTAGAAGCTCTATAGTCTTTTCTGATAGCATTTTGTTTTTCTTTATTTTTTATTAAATAATCAAATTTATTAATTTTAACAGTTTGTGTATATTTAAAAAAATTTTGTTTTTGTTACTGCTCAATTTTACAATATATATATATATATATTATATTTTTTTTTTTAATTTTGCTACTGCTCAATTTTACAATATTTCTTATTATTAATATATATTTTTGTTTACAAATTTTTCCTGCCTATTTTTTCGAATGGCTGTACAGGCCAAACGTCTTGCCGGTCGACTCAATTGTCGTCGGGCATTACAATTTTGATTATAACTAATGTAATAATAATTTTAATATGATTCTATCCTCTTGTTGGCATAAGGTGCGGTTTGCCTCTCATGCAGATCGTCTTAGTTTCTCCCGTAGTCGCCGCTGCTGACGCTGCTGCTGACGGTGCTGCTGACGACGCTGCTGACGCTGCTGCTGACGCTGCTGCTGACGCTGCTGCTGACGCTGTTGCTGACGCTGCTGCTGACGCTGCTGCTGACGCTGCTGCTGAAGTTGTTGCTGTTGCTGCCGCTGTCGCTGCTGCTAAAGCTGTTTATTGAAGCTCTGGTTGCTTTTCCTTCAGTACTGTTGCCACTTGCAATGCTGTACTGATACGAAGTCGATCCTTGGCAAGCCGTCCTTGCTTCAGCCGTTGTCGCTTCCTCCAGGTGGTACAGTTGCCACTTGCAATGCTGTACCCGCTGCTAATTCTCCTTCAGTACTGTTGCCACTTGCAATGCTGTACTGGAAGTTGCTGAAACTGCTGCTGTTGCCTCTGCTTAGGCTGTTGCTGTTGCAGTTGTCGCCGCCGTACTCGTAGATGTAGCCGTCTTTGCTAGCTCGGTACTGCCGTTGCCACATGCAATTCTGTACTGCTAATGTAATACTGGCTTGTATTGCCAAGTATTTTTAATTTTAACAACAATTGTTGTTTTTTTTTATAATACCCTGTCTCTTACCACTGGTGGGGGAGACAGAGCACTTTTATTTATTTAAGCAACCTTTGTATTCTTAAGGTGCTGGTTGGTTTTTCTCTTCGTTGTCTCTTACCACTGGTGGGGAAGAACAACGAAGGCTTGAAGGACCAAATGTTTGAACGATGTGTTCAGTGAGCAACTCGAAAGTATACTGGTTTATTTCTTACAAATCCTAGTTCTTATATAGGTAACATTGGGCGTTCTTAACCTATTCTTATCTACTTTGACCCGACCAATGGGTTGCATCTGCTGATATGGTCGGTTCATATTTCGTGCACGTACTGGAATCACACCATACTATTTGACACGCCTACACGCGGCCATAAATTATCTATTTTATTATGGTGCGTTGTGTTCACTCAATACGAAATGCACTTCCACTCAAAAGTATGTGGCGTATATATTAATTTTAAATATGCATGTTTAATGTAAGTTTGAACAGTTATTTTTTGTTTTATTATACGTATAAAGAATTGTTTCAGTGCTAGTCAGTTTGTCTTCTATATTTTGATTATTTATTGATTATTCTTAGTTTTTCGTTGATTGTTTTATGAAATCCTCTACATCTGCAATACCATTTTTGCTAGTTGTAATTTTAACGCCTTCTGTTTCTAACCAAATGTGTAATGCGGTGCATATAAATGCCGAATCTTTATCTGCCTTTGTTTCTATTGGTTTTCCCATTTCATTGAAAATCTTGATCAAATCTCGTTTTGCTTCTACCCAGTCTCTGCTTTTTACTTCTACTAATGTTGCAAATTTGGGTATATATCTACACATGAAACGAATTGTTTGTTATCTAACATATAGAAATCTATAACATATTTCTCTCTAACGTTGTTTATTTCTGGTGTAATCTCGAGCGCTAGTTTTGTATCCCTATGTTCTGTCTTAGAAATGTTGTAAATATTACATTCGTTGAAAATGTTTTGTATTAAGTTCTGGTAATCTGGGTAGTAGTTTTTTTCTTTGAATAGTTTAACGGTTTTTCCGATACCTGTATGTGTTTTTAAAATTTTTTCTTTAAATTCTGTGTACGTTTGAATGTTAATCAATTTTGTGGTGGATTTCATTACCTTCGTTAGGTTATTCGGACTTATTATTTCTAAATATGCTTGCTGAAATAGTGGAAAGTCTACCTCGTTGTGGAAATATATTACACTCTTCTTTGTGCATACATATTCCTTTATTAATTCTTTAGCGTATTCGTTTGTCATTTCTTTGTAGGTAATTTATTTTAGTTTCGTTTTCATTTCCTCTCTTCAATTCTATTTTTCTATTATAATAATTAAGTGGTCTTTCAGTGATTTGGATATGGTTTGGTTATCTTCTTGAGCAGTATGTATAGTTGCTCTAGTACTATCTGTGATTTCTCCTAATAAATTTTCGTTTATTTTTACTCTTGATAAGGCATCAGCTACATGGTCTTTCTTTTTTTGGCAAATATTTGATATGGTAGTCAACCTCATTTAGCTTGATCTTCAATCTCTGTAATTTTATGTTTGGTTCTTTTAGGTTGCTAAACTAAACTAACGGTCTGTGATCGCTAAGTATTTCGAACTTACGACCAAAGAGATAGGACCTAAAGTATTTAGTTGCCCAGACTATGGCTAGTAATTCTTTTTCGATTGCCGAATAATTTAGTTCGTGTTCATTGAGAGTTCGGTTTGCGTAGCATATTGGTTTGTGGTCTTGTGAAAGAACTGCACCTAGTGCGATATTACTTGCATCTGTTGTCATATGGAATGTTTTGTTGAAATTGGGATAAGTTAATATTGGGTCGGCAGTTATAAGTACTTTTAATTTTTCGAATGCTGAAACGTATTCTTCTTTTACGTTAATGGATGCGCATTTTTTTAGTTTTTGAGTCATGGGTTTAGCTATGTTTGCGAAGTTTGGAATAAACTTTCTATAAAAGCCACATAGTCCGAGAAATTATCTGATTTCTTTGGATGTCTTTGGTATTGGAAATTTGATAATGGCGCTGATTTTATTTGGATTCGGCTTAATGCCTTCAGTTGTGATTATATGACCGTTTCTTTTCTCATGAACTTACATTTATCTAACTGCAGTTTTAAGTTGGCTTCCCTAAGTTTTGTGAATACCCTGCGTAATGACAATACATGTTCTTCCAATAAAGTGGAAAAAATTATAATATTGTCGAGGTAAACTAAACAATCTTTATAGATTAGGTCCTCTAGAAGATTGTTCATGCAACGTTGAAATGTTGCTGGAGCATTCTTTAGACCAAATGGCCTACGAGAAAACTCGTAATGTCCATGTTTAGTTGAAAATGCCGTTTTAGGTATTGAACTGGGGTCCATTTGAATCTGGTGAAAACCTTTAGCTAAATCAAGAGTGGTGAAATACTGACAGTTTCCGAGTTTATCCAGAATTTCGTCCATTATTGGCATTGGATACTTATCGTTAACAGTAATTTCATTAAGATGGCGGTAGTCTATAACTAACCTAAATTTCTGTTTGCCTGAGGCATCGCTTTTTTTTTTAAACTATTCCGATAGGTGAACAGTATGGTGATTTCGATTTTCGAATAATGAATTGATCTAACATTTCTAACACCTGACGTTTCACTTCCTCATCGTGTATCTGCGCGTACTTGTACGCTCTTCCATAAATTAGAATTCGTTGTTAATTGCGTAGTTGTATGCTTCGTCGTTTATTATGTGTGGATCGGGGCGCTCCCATACGGCCTCGTCCTCTTCGTCTTCGTTGTCAATGTATTTAAATGAAAATACGTAATTACCTAAAGTAAGTGTTTCGTCTCTTTTGCGTTGCGTGCTTTTAGGTGTTTTCTACCTAACAAAATATCATAATTTTCTGAAAAATTATAAATGTAGAATTTTTGATGGGTTGGGCAAAGTTTGCTTGGCCCGAAGTTTATACTGCTTTTTAGTTCTATTGTACCATTTATGCTCTGTACTTTTGTTTTGGTCGGATGTGTCTTGAAGTTAAAATAATTTTTATTTAGAATATTAATTGTTGAACCTTTGTTTATAATGCATTTCAGGGGGACGTTGTTCATTATGATAAGAATATATGGGTTTTCTATTGAGTTTCGTTGTCCGAGGCTTCTTGATGAAAATTTTCACTTTTCATATGCCCACTAACGCTTTCTCTTTGTCTTTTAACAGGCGGATTAGGTCCGCTTGTGGCTACCCAGTTTTTGTTGGTAATTCATTGGGTTCTGCGATTTCCCTTGATTTAGGTTTTGCCTATATTGCTCATACAATTTACCCATATCTTCTTGCTTATTTTGGGGTTTGTTATGTTCTTGCGAATTTTGCTTTGGTTGATAATTGGTTTGTGCATATGGCACACTTGAATTGGATACTTGATTGAAATTTATATTTATATTATTATATTTTGGCTTTTCTGTCATGTTGTTTTTGTAACGTCCTTCTCTTTGTGCTACTTGTCTTAGGTTTGATATAGTTGTTATATCGTATCTAGCTAATGTCAATAATAATAATAATCTGTCCGGTAATTTTCTTGTGATTACATCTTTGATGGTGTTGTTCATTGCATTGGTATATAATAATGTTTCGTTTGGATCGTTTTCAAGTATTAACCTATTAGAGATTATAAATGCTTTATATTCTAGTTCTTCGACAAACTTACGTATAGTTCCGTTGAAGTTTGTGTTGTAGATTCTTCTTAGAAGTTCCTCACACGGCGTCTGTGTTTTGAATTCGTTGATTAAAACTCTCCTGAGTTCGATCCAGGTGTTAGCTTGATGGAGTTGTGATGTCATTTGAGCTTCTCCAGTTAGCTGCATTTCGATGGCACCAAACAAAATCGTTTGTTGCCTTACTTCCCTCGTTGCGTACAAGTGTAGAATGTAGTCGATCTTTCGTATGAATGCACTTAATTGATGGGTGTTCCCATCGAACGTAGGCACTTTGCTTAGTTGATTAAGCGCTTGGTTCAAGTGAAGTTCCGAGAGTTCAACTGCCATTGTTGTACTTGTAGATTGTTTTTGATGTTTTTAAACAATATTATTCGTGAACTGGAGGATCAATATAATTGACCCAGTTGTTTAGTTGTGAGTTTTTTAAACCCGTAGTGTTCTTTGGCGGATTTGATTATAGGTGTTTGGTGTTAACTTTGGGATTTTGGGTGGACCTGGGACGATAAGTGTCCTTTAGCGGTCCTCCGTATTCACAAATTGTTACACACAGTATTCACTTATGTTTTTGGTTGGCCTGGGACTACAGTTGTCCTTTAGCGGTCTTCCTTACGAATGAAGTATGTATCGCGACTTTACACACTTTTTTCAAATCCTATCGGTTGCGCCAATAAAATGTTCGTGGCTCGGTTAGTATAAAAAAATTACATATTTTATTTTATTATTTTCACTAAGTTACATTTGTTCAGTAGAGTAGTTCTTATTTTCTTAAAGGTCTAGATCTTACTAACTTTTCCTTTGGATTGCAACGCTTAGAAAACCTTTGTCTTCGTTTTTCGGGGATCTATGTCCACATCTGGCGTGATCGGTTTGTGCTTCGTTTGCTATTTTCCGTGGGAATGTTTATTTCACAAAGCTCTCATTGTTGAAAAACACCTGCAAAGTGTCTTTTTACAATAATTTGGTGTAAGTACTGTGTGAGGCCTTGCATATGAAAGGCACTTGAAGAGTGTCTTTTTACAATAAGGGTGAAGTGTGGATATGTCACTATATATATCTGCGTATTCAAAAGTAAAATGAATAAAAAACTGATCCAGCATTTGTTGCCTGGATTGGGGATAACCCAAAAAGCCCTAATAATATTAATAATATCAATAAATTTTTGGTATGTTAGTTTTATAGATATATTGATTTAGGAGTTAAAAAGCCAAGGATAGAAAAATGGTCTCTTTTGGATGTATAAAGTATGGAGAATAGCAAAGTACAGAATATAACGTAAAGGATAAAAAGGGTAGTGTAGCTAGAAAGTAGGTTAATTATTTATACTACGGTATAGAAAAAGAGAAGATTTAAAGAAGAAAGTGAAAATTCTTTTCGGAACATGCTGTATAGATTGTTATTATAAACACATATAGCGTGAAAAGAACTGTGTAAAGCATAATCAGTTGTGCGTGTAAGGAGGAAAAGTGGATAATAATTCCTAGTACACCGACGAATGATGAGGAAAGATGAGTCGATATTGCCAATAATCAATTTATATATTGTAGAAAACTAACACCAAGAGTTTTTTTTACGATTTATTAATAAAGAAAGATTTAGAAGAAGCCTACTATAGTATGATGGTAGACGAAGATTGGGGTCCCCTTTAAGTCCACGTAAAGCGAACAGCACAAATTGCTTCTGAACGGACTCAATTCGATCCTGAGTGGCGTTCTACTGTGCGCAGCAGACGCAAGAACAGTATTCCAGGTTCGGCTAAGCAAGTGAAATATAGAGGATTTTGGAGGTAAAATGATCATTGAATTCCTTTGAACAGCGTTTAATAATTCCAAGTATTTCCTTGGCTTCATTTGTGATGATGGAGACATGCAAATTAAAATTTTATACGCATTCAAATATGACACCCAAGTCGTTTACCGTTTAAAACAGATCTCGAAATTTAATTCATTAATTTTTTAAGCGAACTGGTCGCAACTGTTCTCTTGTACAAACAAAACAATGCCAATAATAAATTCACTTTTTGACCAGTGCGTTCTTTAAGAGTAAAAAAAAATCCTTCTAGTTTCTCTCATTATGCTATCGAAAGATACAATTTTTTTGTATGTAATTCGTGTTGTTACAATGATTATTTTATTCCTTGTCGTTTGCAATTTGCTCAAACTCTAGGTAATTCTAGAACATTGTCAAAAGCAAACGCAGAGCTTCCGCCCTCATCTGTTTTTTATGAAGCCATGAAAGGGGGATAAGGCTGCAGCCAATCTTTTTGCAAATTCTTCTAATCTACTTATTCATCTTCTTACATTCTCTCTTATTTCCTTTGTCCTTATAACTTGTCGAAACTAACTGCATTTTTAGTCCTGTGATCTTGGAAAATTCGTTACTTTACGAACTTAATTTAATTAAGCCAAACTATTTACCAGGCCCAGATAGACTACCAGGATGTGTACTTAGATACTGTGCTATTTTTTTATGTTAACCTTTACAAAAATTATTTGAATTGTCTGTTAATTCGTGCTCTTTCCCAGCCATTTGGAAAAAATCGTTTATAATTCCTCTTCACAAAGATGGTTCAAAGTTCGATGTTACAAACTATAGGGGTATTTCCAATTGTCCGCCTAAGGTGTTTGAGAAACTGATAGCATCTCAACTACAACACTTATGTAGCTCTATCATTTTACTCTGCCGGAATTGTTTTATGAAATCGAACTCTATTACCGCTTCCTTACTTGAGCTTACCTCCCTCGTTATCAAACGTTATCAGAAAAAAAAACAGACTGAGTTCGTTTACAAAGATTTCGTTATGGTCAGATTTCGGCCACGAAAGGGAAAATCAACCCGTGAAACCAACCACGGTAGGGGCGAGGATTCTGAAGGCCCAACACCCATTAGTTTCTTAGGAGTTACTGCGTCGGTTTCTTACTTTGTCGGCGCAGCGGACACAATGACAAGCAAAAACTCAACATGCCAGCTAGGATAATCATGACAAGACGAATTTCTTTGCCAGGAAGTAATGCATTCGGCGATACTCTTTAACGGCTCGGTTTTAAAAACCAAAGAATCCGGACCAGGAAGTGAGTTCCGAAACTTAAAAAAATGACTCAAGCCAAAGCAGCCTGCGAAAGAACACGCCAACAGAGAACAGGCCAAACACAGAAATCCGAGATTGCGGAGCTTGACAAGCTCCTAACCGGTATAATCTTCCTTGTAACGGAGAAAAAAGGCAGCCGTCCGGCATGTGAACCAGAGCATGAATGACTAACTGATGAAAATAAAGGAATTGCAAAAGGCGGTCAGTGAGCAACTCCGCAGAACAGCCGAGGTGCATTCCTATCGCCGGAGACAACGATGGCTAGCGAACGAGTGTGGAAAAAGCCACCCAAGTGACTCCTGCTATGAGTTTCAGTGAAACGTTGATAAGCCGCAAAGCGTACCAGAGAAGGTCTGATGCTAACTGGGCTCAGAGCCTGATCTAAGGAACGGCAATTTGGATTGCGGGCAACCTGCAGCTCAGCGATTTCACATATGTCAGCCGGCAAATATAGCGTTTGAACAGACGACTTTGCTGCAAAAGTCAGCGACATTGTGGAGAACGCAAGAGGTCGCTCCCTCATAATAATCGCAGGAAACTTTAACGCATGGGTTGTCGAGTGGGGATCTCTCTCACAACGCCTAAATGAAAAACACTGCTCGTAAGTCTGGCAACGCTGAATGTTACCCTGCTCAACGCTGGTCCTACGCACAGTTACAAGAAAGCTGAGAAATTATCAATTGTCAACGTCACATTCACAAGCACGCGGAGTGTCTTGGGAGGTATCCGAAGTGTATACACATAGCGACCTCCTGGCTATAGTTGTGCACGGTGGGGCTGCCACCGCAACGTATACAACAGCGCAACTACACACGATGGTCCCAGACGAGACTCGATGAGATAACCCTCAAGGTGTCCATCACTAACACCCAAGTAGCGACCAGTGCGGATGTTGTTTCTTTCGCCAACAACGTTGCCCTAGCACTCAGCAACGTATGTGACGCATCAATGCCCAGGAAAAACACAGGTAGCAGCAGGCGAAAGCCGGTCTACTGGTGAAATGCAGACATGCTACGGCTTGGCTGAAGTGCATACGAGTGAGGCGCTCAGTGAAACGACTCGTAGCAGACCCTGCTTTGTCCAACAGTTGCAGGACGTCTGCACCAAGGGAGTCGCGTTGTCAAAGGCGATCGAGCGCAGCAAAACCCGATGTTGGAGGGACCTTTGTGACGAGGTCGAGTCCTAGCCCTTTGGACTGGCAAATAAGGTTGTAATGGGGAAGCTGTGCAGACGCCCGATGCCAGTCAGACCAGTGCAACTTACCATCATCGTTACAGTGATATTTCCGAAGCAGCTTCCTGACTCGTTTCAACTTAATACAACAAGAGCAGACGCAAAAGTATACGGATACGAAGGAGGAAACGAAGCGTATTAAAGTTAGCGAAGCGCCAGGTCTAGATGGAGTTCCATCACGAGTGGCGAGGATATTGCCAACCATGTAACCGTCAATACTCGCCGATCTTTGAAATATCCGCATAGAGAGACGAGAGTTTTCGAAGATATGGAGCTTTAAAGGCTAATTCTATTACCCAAGAGCAGCAAGCCTCCGAAGACCCATCGGCATAGAGACCACTCTGTATGCTTGATGTGACCGGCAAAATGTTCGAGCTAATCATCTGCAAAAAGCTGACTAACGAATTGGAAGAACGGCAAGGAATCTCCAACAGGAAATATGGTTTCAGAAAAAAGAAAAGCCTAATTGACGCCATCAATGCGGTGGTTGACATGCGCGTTGGAAAAGAGGTACAAAGCAGTACTGCCCCGTCACAACGTTTGATGTCAAGAATGCATTAAACTCTGCGAATTGGCGATCGAAAGTCAACGCACTGATACAACTTGGCATATTAGAATACCTCACAAGTCTGATTTGCAGTTATTTCACGGACAGTGCTCTCCTATTTACTGGCGGAGTGCCTCAAGGCTCCGTTTTGGGCACCGGGCTGTGGAACGTCATATATGACGCAGTCCTATAGCTAAACACTCCACGAGGAACTCGCATCGTGAGATTTGCGAACGAAATTTCGGTTGTCACTAGTGCAAAACAGTTACCTATACAAAAACCAATGCAATCAATCAGGAAGTAGTCAAATGGCTACATAATAACTTGCTCTCCTTAGACGCGTTCAATACCGAAGCGGTACATATCAGCAGCAGGAAGAAAGTCAATCTAGCCACCATACATGTTGGAGTGTTGCGCAATCACGTCGAAGACTGCGCTGCTACATCTTGGCGTTAAAGTGGACCACCGTATTTCCTTCAAGCAACACCTGGAGTACTCCGCAGGAAAATAGAGGTGGCCTTACCAATGAAATATATCATATTGCACGTGTAAATATCAATAATAACGAATGCAACACCGATCTGGGCCATCGCCATAGAAAAGAAGACACTTCGGCAGCCATGCAACACCACTTACCGCACGTGCGCCATACGGGTGGTGACCGCTTAGTGCATAGAGTCAGACGATGCATCGCTTGTTCTCGCCGGAATAATACCATGTTAGCGGCAGAGACAAGAAGCACCGAGTTGACAGCAGCAACAAAAGAGGCAACCAGATGGAGGATTGCAAATAGTGGTATTTGGACAAGGCGCATCATCTCTGATTTGCACCATACTGTGAATAGGAGTCTGTAGTTAGTGTTTTGTTATTAGGTACGATTACGTCTGTACCGATTGACTGCTGTTTGGAAATTGATCTCTATTAAATATTCAAATGCAGTGCAGAGTTTACAATATACAAAGGTATATATTAGTGGGGTATGTGTTTAAATGCATACATGTACTTAAGTGTGATTCTACCGCGTCATCATACTTGTATGTTAGCTTAAGGTAGATAAGTGATTGCCATCAATGTTTGGTCGTCGTCGGTTTAAAAATATATTTACGTATCTTCCGAACACGGCTCATTAATGTCTTCGCTTAATTACAACAAAGTGTATGCAGAGTACTACCGAATATTATATACATTATACTCACTACACTCCCCCTTTAAAATGAATAACACAGCGTGTGCGAAGTTGTTGCTGTAATATTGTATATCAGTATATGGGCATTTCCACAGAAATGTCAACCACAGCAAAAAAATTCAAAGTGTATCAAAATAGGTTGTTTTACCATATTTTTATAGAGAATCTATTTAACTCATATAAATTAATTTATTCAAAACACATTTTGATAAAATCAAATGCAAAGTGTAAAAGTTCTGTTTTGAACATTTTTATTCCATGTTTTGTTTTGATTATTATTCTTAATGAGACACATTATGCATCGACATTTAATCTTTTTTGGGTGACTTTATTAAACAAATTGGATGAATGCATTTGGAATGGAAATTTTTTCTAGTTCTCACGGAAAGAGAGTCGCTGATGGAAATGGAGCCGTCATTAAAAGAAAAGTGTGGCAAATCACTAAATGTAATAACATTGTTATACCCGATCGTTTTATCAGTGTGCACAAAACAAAATAAATGAAGTTAAAATGTATCCAAATCGATCGTGAAGGCGACAAGACCTTTGTCTTTAATCTTGCTCCGAAGTAAAATAAATAAAAAACAAAAATTTTAATTGTGCAGTGAAGTGAAAGAGACGCTGAAAATGAAAAAATCGTACAAATTCTTTTCTTTGTGCAACTAATTGTTGTACTTACAAGAATTAAGTTCTTTAAACTAATAAAAGAAAACATAACAAAATAAAAAAAAACCAACAATAAAAACAATGAGCCAAACCGACATAAGGGCCGCGCGTCAACGTGAGCAAGTTTAACGCCGGCTCTCTTTACAACGTAACAACGCGTACTTCTCGCTTGTCTCTTTACAAACTGTAAATAACACCGAGCTTACTGCTGACCAAGCGCGGTCACTCACCCCCAATCCAATCAAAACCAATACGCTCACTATGACAACAAACGACAGAGCGCGATCTTGCTCGTCGGCAATTGCAACAACAACAAACACGCTAATGAACGAAATGCGTACTTCCCCCATGCCGAACCTCACACCGCAACAAGTGCACACGACAAAATTGTGCACATCAACGGTAATTAGCATAGTAACTTCTCTCTCGAGTACAACTGCTACGACAACAACAACTGCAACCATATTACCCGCTCACCCTATAGCTTCGACAACAACCGCTGCTTCTGCTAAGTCAGCAATGTTACCTGTTTTCCCAGCAAAAAAAGGACGGCCATACAGACTGATATGGATCGCTATCGATTGATATACAAATTAAGCGAAACTAAGCCCACAAAATTTGTCAAAGGGCAACCAACCCAAAATAAACAGCAGTAATTTAAATCAAACACCCACTGAAAGTAACAGATTTGCAATTCTCGCAGACGTACTGGATGAACCTGATACTGAAAAAGGCATCAGGAAAAAGCCAAAACCGCCACCAATATACATTAGAGAGAAAAGCTCTAATACTGTCGTTAACAAAATAGTAGACCTGATTGGAAAAGGTAATTTTCATATAATTCCCCTAACCAAAGGAATTATTCACGAGACCAAAGTGCAAGTCAAAACCGAAGAAAACTACAGAGTGCTGACCAAATACCTAAACGATACCAACATAACTTCTATACGTATCAAAATCATAAAAAGCAGCAAAGGCCTGCAAGTGGTACTAAAGGGAATCGAAACTGATGTAAAACCTGCTGATATCTCAGAGGCTCTGAAGGAACATGGATTCAACTCGAAAATGGTCATCAACATACTAAACAAGGACAAGATGCCCCAACCTATGTTCAAAGTCGAACTTGAACCAGATAGTAAGGCGTTCAAGAAAAACGAAGTGCATCCAATCTATAAACTGCAGTTTCTACTGCACCGTAGAATCACTGTCGAAGAGCCCCATAAGCGCAATGGACCAGTGCAGTGTGCAAACTATCAAGAGTTCGGCCATACAAGATCCTACTGTATGCTTCGCCATGTATGCAGAGCTTGTGGAGAACTCCACAACTCTGTAAACTGCCCTCAAAATAGAGACGACCCGAGCACCAAAAAATGTGGTAATTGTGGAGGCAATCATACAGCAAACTATCTAGGTTGTCCTGTGTACAAGGAACTAGAAAACCGGCTTCATCAACGAGTGTCTTCACTACACTCCCAAAATGTACAGAGTACATTTACACCCTTCAAATGTAATGGAAACGTAACGCTCGAAAATACATATACACCCTCTAAAACAAATGAAAACGTTACATTCGCTAGAGCACTTAAAACTGGCCTGGTTAGACCCGCACCCACAACTCCTATACCACCTTTAGCTTACGCGGAGCAGACACACAAACACCAACCAATAATACATCCACAAAACAACATTGAATCATTGATAATAAATCTGCAAGAAAGCATGAAAGAATTCATGACATTTATGCGCACGACTATGCAAGACCGCATGCGCAATCAAAATCTTTTGATACAAATGCTTGTATCACAACAATCAAAATAATGACTTCCCTACGTATTGCACTGTGGAACGCCAACGGCGTTTCACGACACAAACTTGAACTGACTCAATTTCTCCATGATAAGCAAATCGACGTGATGCTACTTGCGGCAACACACCTCACAAGCAAGTATAACTTCCAAATAGAGCAGCTAGTTCTAGAGAAGCGTCGTTTAAGACGAGATTGGCAATCTCACAGATCGCCATCCGCAAAGCAAAAGCTTAAAGACGCCACAAGAAGACTTATATTAGTTAGCATTTACACCCCTAACGGGGTACAGGCTCCCTCCACGCGCTTCTGCTCTGTGCGCGTTTTCTCCAGTTGGTAAGACCATGTGACGACAGGGCTTCCGTCACTTGGTCTTGCCACCGTAGCCGGGGTCTTCCCCTTCTTCGTTGTCCACCAACTACCGCATGAAATACCTTACGAGCTGGAGCTTGTTCATCCATACTAGCAACATGACTCAGCAAGAGAAGTCTCATAATGTGAATTCGCTTAACCTCTTCAATGTTATCGTAGAGCTCATACAGCTCGTGGTTCCATCTGATTCGATATGTACCACTAACATATATTGGACCAAAGATCTTACGAAGAATATTTCTCTCGAACACTCCAAGAGCAGATGCTGTTCATTTGCCTACCGAGCCCAAAGTAGCACCGGTTGGCAGATGTAATTCTCCGTTTAATTTCAAGGCTTACATTGTTATCGCCTGTCATGGTGGAGCAAACTCCTTCACGGCGTCAAAGCTATAGCTCCCTGCAACCAATTGAGAATCGAGGCGCCACGATTCTCTGCTAGAGCACGCCATAAACTTTTTTTTCCCCATGTTCACACGAAGCCCTACTTTAGCCGATTCCCTTTCAATAGCACCAAAGGTCCCGTTACATCTCGCTTGAGACGCCCAATAATATCAATATCATCGGCATATCCAAGCAGTTGGACACATCTGTTTGTCAATATCGTGCCAGTCCGAGGAACGTCAGCTTTTCTTATAATACTTTCCATCAGTAGATTGAAAAGCATACAAGACAGAGACCACCTTGTCTGAGACCACGCTTGGTATTAAAGGTTTCAGAATGGTAATTTCTTACCTTGACAGAGCTGCTGGTGTTGCTCAATATCATTCTGCAAAGCCGCATTAGCTTCGCAGGAGTACCAAGCTCAGATATGGCGGCGAACAGGCCATCTCGCTGTGGGCTATCAAAAGCGGCCTTGTAGTCGACAAAAAGGTAGTGGTTGTCCATCTGGCTCTCGTGCGACTTCTCCAGGATTTGGCGCAGTGTAAATATTTGGTCAATTGTGGACCTACCAGGTCTGAAACCGCACTGATAAGGTCCAATCAGTGCTTCAGCAAATGGTTTCAACCATTCACACAGTACGCTCGTCAGAACCTTATATGCAACGGGCAGTAGACTGATGCCACGGTAGTTTGCCCGCAGCGTGGCAGGACAGGACAGATCAAGCTAAGGTTCCAATCATCGGGTATGCTCTCCACTAGCCATATATCGCATAGGAGTTGGTGCATACACCTTACCAACTCTTCGCCTCCAGCCTTGAACAATTCAGCTGACAAGCCATCAGCACCTGCAGCTTTATTGTTCTTCAGCCGCTGTATTGCGGCCTCGACTTCAGCATGGCTAGGAATCGGTATATCGACATCGTCGTTGATTGGGGTTTGTGGATCACTTTCTCCCGAATTAGCATTCAAGTCATCGCCCTCCAAAAGACTCGAGAAGTGATCCCTCCATAACCTTAACGTGACCCTTGAATCTGTGACCAAATTTCCGTCATCGTCTCTGCAGGCGAGCCCCTAGCTCTATACCCTTGAGTAAGGCGCTTTACCCTCTGGTAAAAGTCACGGGTCCTGCTTCTGCTACATTCGATTCTGTCACACTCCAGCCATTCTAATTCTCTTTTCTTGCGTTTAAAAAGTTGCTTCTCCTCCCTCGTAGCCGTCGTAGTCCAGATTAAAGAAAAGTACCACATAAAGCTTTCTGCCCATCCAAATCATCTTGCAAGAGATCTAACACGGTTTTCTAGCCGATCTCGTTTTCCCCGCAACGACTTTCCAGCCCAACGATAAATACTTAGGGACCAGTAGACTCTAAGCAGTTGCAAATGTAATTGTTAATTAATATAGTTTTGTAAGATTTGTAAAATTATTGTTAGTCTCGTAAGAAAAGATCCAATAAAAAATGCAAAGTAAAAAAACAAAAAAAAAAAAGTATAAGTTGGACGAAAAATGGATAAAAGTGAAAAGCATTCCAGGTTTATCTAAGTTGCATTCATTTTGTTGCCAAATAGAATCAGCTATGACTGCATTTTCTAATAAAAAAAACATTTTTTGACATTAATAACATTATGTTTAGTTAAGTTAGTTTTTGTTCTTTCTTTGTTGTGTATGAATAAACCGTTCTTGATTTTCTTAATTTTATAGTTTTTGTTGTGAAAATAAATATATTGAGTCTATTAAAACTCATTTATAATCATTTTATGGATATCTAATAACAAAACAATTAAAAAAAATATAAAAATCATGATGGAACAAATGTAGCATGCAACATGTTGCGTGCGACAGTGATTAATAAAAAAAAAAACTACTAAATAATTTTGAATCAAATAAAAAAGAGTAGTCCCATTAAAATATTCCTTCAGGTTTCGCTGAAATCAGTGTTTGAACTGATCGGGTTGAAATCGACTTATATTTTTGTTACGTGCGAATGACTTGGTTTTTTGTAATTATTATTATAGCAAAAAATAAATCAAAATCAACCCTAGCACCAATAATAATGCTAATCGAGAGCTTAAATTTTCGACTTTTTTCCGAATAAAATATTGCTGTGATTTATTTTTTTTCACTTTGAATGAGTACGAATGTCGCATTCAACATCAGATAAATGCCCATATTGTTCTTTTTTTTTTGTAGTTTATTTTGATTTTGATTTTCTGTCTTTTTTTCTAGTTCAAATTATGTCATATGTTACTTAAACTGCTTTTCAAGTTGATAATGATAGTTGTTGAAGTTGAAGGTGAACATTATGTTATTGTGTCTTTTTAAATTTCTATTTTCCTTTATATTGGCTGATCAGACAAATATTAACTAATTTTTTTTGTATTTATGTTTTATTTTTGTGCCTCTGTATTTATTATTGTCCAATTAAAAATTTTTTTTTGTTCAGTTAAAAAATCATTTTTAATAGTCCTTGGAAAAATGTTTGAGCTAGTTTTTGAAAGTGATATCGAATACGAAACGTGCCCTTTTTCGGAATTTTCCATCACTTTTGCCAATGTATCGGCCGATATGACTCTGATTGCACCGCGTATGTTGGCTGTGAGTTGAGCTAATGTCCTTGTCTGGTGGCGTCAAATCTGGTGACCTCGGTAGGCAATCAAAATCGCCTCTATTCGATTTGAGTCGTCCGGGGAACAATGGCCGCAATAAACCGATTGTTTGTTGTGTTGTATGGCATGTAGCGCCATCCTGTTGAAACCAAAAGTCATCCAAACCATTTTCACGAACAATTGGGATCACAAAATCGGTTATCATGGCTTTCGATTGCCATTGACGGTTGTGGTGACTCCACGATTGGTTTGGTTAAAATACGAACTGAGGATCATATTCACGCAAACACCACACCAAACTGTGACTTTTTGGTCGTATAGAGGCACTTCCTCAATAAATTGAGGGTTTTCAGTGGCATAGAATCGACAATTTTTTTTGTTAACGCCTCCATTTAACGTGAAATGTGCCTCTTCTGTCATGATGATTTCTCGCCAAAAGTCTGGTTGGTTCACAGCCATTTCAATGCACCATTTGGCATAATCCATGCGACGCGGATAATTAGCTGGGCTTAGTTTATGTGCCATTTAGATTTTGTACGGAAACATCATCAAATCACTATGAATTATGCGTCGGAGTGTAGTCCGAGTGATGCCAAGCTCCTGAGAACGGCGATAACTCGACGTTTTTGGATCAGCAACAACATTGGCTCGTACGGCTTCAATATTTAAATCGGAACGTCTTGTAGTTGTCTGGATGAGTGATTAGCATTATTAACATTGCCGGAGTTCATAAACTTTGAGTATATAAGTCTTATGTTGTTGTCACCGGGAGCACTTTATTTTAAATTTATTTTTTGCACGAAACGCACGCTAGGTTTTCACAATTGAGAAGTTGTTTTGAATATAAAACTGAAAAATTTCAGCGCGTTTTTTCGGAGTGTATTGTTCCATGGTAAAAATTGTCTTCGAATGAAGCTTCGAACAAAGTATGACATTTGTCGATTTCGCAACGCTGTCAAATGTTACAAGGTTGCCTAATGCTTCCAATTTAAATTACCTTTTCTTACTTTTTTTTGTGATTCTTTGTCGTTATGTAAGCAAAGTTCCCAAGCATATTTCAAGTGCACTGTAATAAGATCGCACAAATATGCTGAATGCCGCATAAGTCGTTCGTCAGCACTTTTAAGTGACTGACCGCGCGATCGTGGCGTGCTTATAACGTTCTTGCCTTATATGTATATATATAATATAATGTACACATAGAACGGCTGCACCTCTGCCAGCGTTACTGACAGCTTCTCTGCGCAGCAACTTTATCAAAATAGCTTCAGCAGCAAGATACTCTGGAATACCATAGACTACATGATCTAGAATACCTCAGACTACATAGCGACCTTGACAAGGTCACGATTCCCTGCCTGTAGGCAGTGGAGTGAAAAATAAAAGATATAAAGATCAAATAAATCCTCGCCTGGAGGCAGATGACGTGGACCGTGTGGACGGAAACTTCAATACAAATAACTGAGTGAGTAGAGTGCGTCAATGGGAAAAAACAGAGGTGGCGTATAAACAAGGATAAATAAAAGAATAGCCCACATTAAATGGCTACTATTTACAAAATCACCACCACCTGCTTGGGCAATAGCCCAACAGTTGCAGGCAGAATTACATTTTTTAAAAACAATCCTGATAAAAAAGAGCCCAGCTGACGTAACTCACCACTTAATCGTTAATATATGTATGTAACAAACAACCAATTACACCACCGCCACCAGCTATGAACCCAAGGATAAAGCAAATGTGCCAAGCAGACTGCGAGGCACCATTCTACAGTGTGAGTTGAGAGTATACTTGCCAACAATAGCAGACCAGTGCGACGACCAGTACCGGCCCCGCTACTCAGTAAAAGTAGCAACAACAACTGGTACCGCCTGGGCGACAAGCTGTGCCATTGAGAGCTGTGCGAAAACCTGCACCGGCACCGGCAGCGAGACAAGCTGAGCCAATGACAAGGACCCTACAGCACTATAAAGAGTGCGGGACCGACAACGCTACATAGAGTGTACAACGAATTTAATATTTAATAATACTTATGTTTAAAAAAATCAATAAGAATTGGTAAATTGAGCGGAACCTCTTCTGCCCGACAAGAAGTGAAACCCATAAAGCTATACAAAAACGTACGTAGGCAAATGTACTTCTGAGCAATTCACGGAAACAGCCAAAAAAAAAACTTGAAAACAGGCGAACTCAAAATCCAAAAAATTTCCAAGAAATTCAATACAATACATAAAGTACACAAAAACGATTTGTGCGAATATATATTTGTAATTGATCTAAAGTACATAACGTAAATTTGAAAATGGGTTGTTTTGGTTCTGATGATAGCCAAACAAAAGACAATACGGCCAATGTGGTCAATAATGTAAAAACAATCGATTACACAGAAGACATTCAAGCACTATGGATTTTACTTTTAGTCTGACAATAGCAAGCGTTGCTCAGTTTCTGCTCTACATCTACGTAAAACATAATAAAATGATTAAAGATATAAAAGTTTAACAAACATACATACATACAACAGTGGGCAAAAAATAGTAAGACTTTTTATTTTAAATTTCGTTCGGAATCCCATTCATCGAAATATTTTTTTCTAGTTTGGTAACACTGTCAGTGACATCTGTGCCAAATGTCACATCAAAATAATCATCAGTGTTCAGTATACGCTTGTCTTTCTGAAATACAAAAAGTGCATTCCTCGATTTGTACCATGAGTGAAATCATTCAACAAAGAAGTTCCATTAAATTTTGTATTCGGAATCAAATTTCTGGTGCCGAAACGTTTAGAATAATGCAAAAGGCTTTCGGTGATAATTGTATGTCGCGAGAAAGTGTTTTTGATTGGTACAAATTGTTTAGAGAGGGTCGAGAACGCGTTGACGACGAACCACGTACAGGACAGCCATCAACATCAACTAATGATCAACACGTCAATAAAATCAAGGAGTTGGTGCTCGAGAACCGACGATTAACAGTCAGAGACCTTTCTGACAATATTGGAATATCGGAAGGATCAGTGAAAACCATTTTAAAAGATCATTTGGGGCTAAGAAAAGTGAAAGCACGGTTGGTTCCAAAATCACTCAATTTTCTTGAAAAACAGGGTCGCGTTGACATCTGTGAAACAATGCTTTCCGACTACCAGGATGTCATGCAACGTATTATAACTGGCGATGAGTCTTGGATATGCTTACGACCTGGAAACAGACGATCAATCGGCTAAATATCGTGCCAAAGGCGAGCCGAAACCGAAATAACCACGTCGAAGCACGTCAAAAATCAAGGTCATGTTGACAGTTTTTTTCGATTACCGAGGTGTGGTGCACTCGGAGTTCCTTCCGACCGGCCAAACTATCAACAAGGAATACTATTTAAGTGTTATGTAGTATACAATGAATATATGTATATGCAGTAAATATGGATACATTACAAGCTATTCTCAAAGTATATGAATTAGACTAAAAAGACTTCGCAGATAGAGTTCCGTGTAAATCTTATAGAAGTTATCATTGGTTAACAATTGAGGCGTATTAAACACACCAAAATAATATTCATATGTAACCCTCACACGCAATTCGCCGACAAATCAGTTCTTAGATCAGTGCCCCCGACTGCAATGGTCAGCAACGGTAACGTGACACTTGCCTATGTCGTAAGAGTAGCGTAATCACAAATGCTGAGTCGGCTTGCCGACTATGACTTTTTAGTTACGGTTTCAATCTTAGTTTTAATTCAATTATAATTCAGTTTGTATTTTGACTTAATTCAAAGAGGAATAAATATACTTGCTCCGGCTCACAGCCGATAAAAATATATTTTATTATAAATTTATATTACTGAACCACAAGGCCAGAAATTCAAAGAGCGAAGTCAAGCCTCAAACATAATCGTCATAAGAAGTGAACACAAGGACCCATTCCTATCTTCTCAACAACTGAGCGGACCCTTTCCGACAACGCGGGACTCACAACAACAAATTACAGCGCCACCCTTGCCGACAACGCGGGACCCTCAACCTATTAATTGGCGCCCAACGTACTTGTATATTTACTCATACCCTTGTAGAAAATCTACCTCAGAACATGTAAGTTCGCAATAATACTGTTTCAAATCAGTTTTAAAACTAAATAAATAAAACAAATCAAAATTGCTAATAGCGACAAAGTGAATGTGAACGTTATGTTTATAACACTATTACTATTTAGTGAGAGTCATATTTCCTTGGACCCTTTTGAGATTGTAATCGGCACAGTAATATAAAAAACAAAATACATGGTATTAGTTAACTTAATTAATTAATTTGTTGGTTAACTTAGTTAACCGATTTAGTAAACATATGGAAATACAAATTGAAAACGATAGTGATGATGGTTGGGACAAAGAGCCCAAGAAACAGAAAGAAATCTACCAAATAGAGACAGGAGACAGTAATGGATCCAAACCAAATTCAGGCAAATTTGATACAGAGCGCTGTTGGCCAGGCACTGGCACAGCAAGAAGAGAGATTTCGGACTCAGTTAAACGAAGTGATGGAACAGGTTAATAGACCAAGAATACATACACTTCTAGTTGAGGTGTACCAATGAATCAATTTTAACTCAGACATTAGATGCGATATTCCTTTAGATATTATAAAGTCTGTCCCCGAATCTAGCGGCACTGCCGACGAATATGTCTCGTGGAGGCAGTCGGCTACCGATGCATACGAGCTTTTCAAGCCATTTAACAGCAGCAGCACCCATTACCAGGCAGTGACCACAATTAGAAATAAGATAAGAGGTGCAGCCAGAGCACTCCTAGTGTAACCAAACACAGTGATACAATTATAACCAGGCTAGATTGCACATACACAGATAACATTTCGTTTCGCCTTGTGAGACAATCGCTAGATATGGTCAGGCGGGGTAACCTAGGCCTAATGGAATACTATGATGAAGTCGAGCGAAAACTGACACTCGTAACTAAAAAAATTCTTATGACCCATGAAGCTGATCAATCTACTTTACTCAATAAACAGGTAAGAGCTGACGCATTACACATGCTTTTACCTCAGGTCTAAAAAAGTCTTTGCGATCCGTTGTGCTCCCAGCACAACCTAAATATTGCTATCCGCCTTGGCTTTGGCTAGGGAGGCGGAAGCAAGCATTGAACGTAGTAACTTTTCGGCCTCTAATGCCAAGGTTATAGAAAAAGATCTCAGTGAAATGCAAATAATAATTACCGCTTATACGCCAAAAAGAATAAAAATTATAGAGATGAGCAACGTCAAGAAAACATCACCACGTCACAAAGAAAATCAAAATTATAGTGGAAATCAAGAAAAGAATAAAAAGAAGACCAAACTCAAACTCCAGAGCCTATGGAGATCGACTCGTCATCAAAAATCAGGCAGCACACTAACTTTGAAAACCCCAAGCTAGTGGCACACAGAATCAGAAAAGGCAAAACGCGTCCGATCGTGTAGGAGGTCCATGACGCCAGCGGCTGAACAATGTTAATCAGAACGCCACTGAGCATGAACAAGAATTTGAAAAAATGGCAGCAGCTGCCGTAGCTGACATTGATGACGAAAACGAGTCAACAGATGAGTGACTCGTTGCAGTTTGGGAACACTCCAGACTGCCGTTAATCAAACGACAGCTGGTGGCTGGGAGAACACTTAAAGACTTGATTTTCACAACGGGGGCACAAAAAAATTACATAAAGCCCATAAAGGAGCTCCTCAATGTAATGCCCGCCGAGACGCCTTTTACTGTGAGATCTTAACATGGCTCAAGTAAAGTGCAGAGGGAATGTCTTATGAACATTTTCAGGCAGGTCTCACCATTTTTTTTGCTAGACAAAGTGAGTTCGTTAGATGCCATTATAGGCTTTGACATGCTAACGCAGGCCGGAGTGACATTAAACTTATTTAAAAGCACATTAAATTACCAAAATGTATCGACAACATTTCATTACCATGACTGTGACAGTGTCAGCTTCACAGATGTTAATGATATAGTAGTACCACCTTCTGTAAAAACAGACTTCAAAAATGTAATCTTAAAGAGAATAAAAGCGTTCTCGACATCCAATGAGGCGTTACCTTTTATTACCTCTTTTGTTTGTTGTTACAATCTGCCCAGAAAAACAATGAACCGATATACTCAACGGCTTATCCCCACCAAATGGGGTAACAGATTTCGTAAACAACAATATCAAACAACTTCTGAAAGACGGCATCATTAGGCCATCTAGATCGCCATACAACAGCCCAACATGGGTTTTTGGCAAAAAAAGGCACAGATGCTAAAGGAAACAAAAATAAGCGACTAGTAATCGACTATAGAAAGCTAAATGAGCGAGCCATCGCCGATCGCTATCCTTTGCCAAGTATTCTCGTGATTCTAGGGAATTTGGGAAAAGCCAAATTTTGCACAACCTTAGACTTAAAATCTGGATCACACCAAATCTACTTAGCGAAACAAGACCGCGAAAAAGCTTCATTCTCAATGAATGGTGAAAATATGAATTTTGTCGACTACCCTTCGGGAATCATCTTCAAAAGGGCTTGTTGAAGAATAAAACGTCTCAATGTTCATCAAACACTAAATTGTATTATTTCCCAATTTTGTAATTGTGTGTGTGGACTGTAAAAACTAAACTTAAAGCTGTGGCTCGGCGTCACTAAAAATCCCCAAAAATATAGTCTTTTGAAAACACCAAAGTTAAAATTAACTTAGATTACGACGGCAATGCATTGCGTTCATCAACATCCCGGACCGACCTGAAACATAGTATCTGAATTAGGTAATACTGCTGGTTTGGTGATGGGTCGAGTCATCTCTCCCGTGGACGTTTTAAGCTTCACGGTGCGACCAGGTCCATCCGGTCCAGGATGAGTTTTCAATACGCGGGCTAGAATCCAAGCTGCAGGTGGAAGACTTGCGTGCTGACAAGTACCACATTGTCAATAGTCAAAGCGATTGATTAGCAAATGAGATAGATCTCCTTCCGGAATAGTTGTGAATGGGCATCCTATCAGGAAATGGGCTGGAAACAAGTATGTGAGGTCTGTGTCTGGTGTATAATATAATCACCACACAGTTCGGGGCGCGGTAGTGATTGCTGGTTCAGTGGAGCAACTCTGGCTTTTCCTGCGATGAGTGTAACAGATACGGTGCCATCAGATTGTACCAATCTGCTGTAGACGACTGCGGACATGCGTTTATGGAACCATCTGAAAATCCATGCAGTTCAATATGATCCTCCCTGTTGTTAACAAATCGTGACAGACAAAGTTCCTGGAGTACATTGGAGTCGTACCGGCATTTTTTTCACCAATCAGCAATTTATTGAGGCAGTTCCGTATCCCAGCCGAGATCGAGTAACCACAATTCATGAAACAGAATCTTGAATTGTAAAGCTAGCAACAGAAAACCCAGCGGATCAAAGATGCGTGCCACGTTCGATAGTAGTTGTCATTTGGAACTATGCGGATTTGATAAAAGGCACACGTTACGTACGATAAAGTGTCCCTTTCTGGATTCCAGTGAATGCCAAGAACTTTTGATGTGGAATCAAATTCCTTGCCTTGACCGTTAGTGTAGTGAGAATTCCGAGACAAATGCGTGATGAGTTGGAGACCCATTTGCCAAGCTCCATACCTGCACGTTCCATTAGCTCAATCAACTCATCCCGCTTGCGAAAAAGCTCCTCCCATGTGTATGCTCCCGTGAGTATGTCGTCCATGTAGAACTCCTCCTTTATGATATTTGCTGCAGTAGGAAACTCAAGTTGATGGACCCTCACAGCCAAAAATGGTGCACTGGAAGTGCATTATGTAACCGTGGAGAGCTCATAGTGCTTGATAGGAGTGCTTTCATCCTCTCGCCATACAATACGTTGGTGACTGCAATGATTGGCAGCTACCCAGATTTGTCGATACATTTTGACTACATCTGCGGAAAAAACGAATTTAATCATTCTGTAGCGCGTCGTTCAAGGCCTTTCCACTAGTGTCTTTAAACGAGCCGTCAAAAACCAATCATAATTTTTGCGTCATTACTGGATGATGTGGTAAATAAAAACTTGGCTTCTTGTCAATGTCCTCTGGTGATAGTTCTCGCATGTGACCTAAATTTAGATAATCACGCATATGCTGTACATAGTGCGAGTGTAGATCGAGATTCTGTTTCAATCGGCGTTTGACACCCTTGAATCTTGCGAGTGCTCCCTGTAGTGTATCCGGAAACTGTTGATTTGGATCCTTGAACGGAAGCCCGACGATGTAGCGCCCCTTGGAGTCTCGAGTGTGTGTCTTCATAAAGTGTTGCTCAACTTTATCGTCCGCTTGTTCCCGATGAAATTCCTGGTTGACATCCTCCAGCTCCCAAAAGCGTCGAAGCGATGCATCAATGTCAATAGCCGTGTGCATTGTTGTTGTAGATGATGAGCTGCTGGACATAATAGCAGTTATGACCCCTCCAAAAATTGTTGAAATAGCGATGATGTTCCCCAGACTGTCAAACATCTTTTGGCCAGTGAACACGGTCCAAGTATAATCGCTGCCCAAAAGTATATCTATTGGCGCCAACGATTGATACTCAGCATACCCGTGATCGAAGCCATCGAACGCCTTTAGTGCTGCGGCGTCGATATCATGTCTTGCCAACGTAGACGTGATTTTACAGAGTACGTGACCTCGTACCTATATTGTATGCTCAGAGATTCTTGATTGTATGTCCAGTGTGCTGCAGCCTTTGCTTGTCTCAACCTTTATTGATGGAATTCCCGTTACCAGGATACGTGACAGAAAACGTTCTTGTCCAAGTGAGTACCAATCCAACAGCACCAGACATATAGTGTGCGATCCTTTTGCGTTTCGAGCGAACACTAGAGCTGTTGGCAATGCGCTTTTCCGAAGCCCTTGTGGCTGTGTAGTAGTTGATGATCCGTTTTACGAAGGATCAGCTCTTGAAGTGACATGCGCATGTGCGATGTGGCTGATGGTCACTGTAGTCTCTTCAGGTGTGCTGTGGATGCGCTGCTCAATTATTGGCTGCGCCCTGGTTCTAGTGGATTGCGGAGTACAATTCTCTACATGTAGTAGAGAGTGGTGATGATTGTGGAAAAATTTGCATGTGAATTTCGATTCACACTTTCGTGACACATGCCCAAGCTTAAGGCAGTTAAAGCATAAGGATGAAGCTTTTAGGAATGTACGTCTTTGGTCGATTGATAGTTTAGCAAACTTCGGACAACTGTAGATCTTGTGTTCCTTGGAGTTACATTTTACACAAGCACCTTCTTCCAGCGAAGAAAAAAACGTGTGACGATCGCTTGGCCTTGCATTGCTGTTGACCACCTCTGATGTTTGCATCCATCTCAGTTTTGCTAAGCCTAAATTCCTCGCAGCGTTGGTCTAAAAATTTGAGCAAATCGTTTATACTTGGCGATTCCAATCCATTTACGTCGTGTTTCAGCGTCAATCTTTGCCAAAACGAAGTGTATAATCCAGAAGTCTCTCGTAGTTTGCCCTACTGCATCCAGACCTCGTACAATCTCTGTTGCTCCATTTGTCACCTTTCGTAGAATTGAAACATCCGCTCTGGATGTCGAAATTCCTTCCAGACGGTATTGAGTCTCTCCAATAACACGGTTATTTCGTCTAATTCCCAGTGTGATCCCGCACGTGGATCTTGAGACGCCCATAGCAAACGCGCGATGCTTGCCTTCGTAAGGCTTCATGCTGTTTTCACAAACTTGAATTGTTTCATTTTTTTTAAACAATAAACTTATCCGGCTTGAAGGACCAAAATATGTTGAGGAATAAAACGTCTCAATGTTCATGGAACACTAAATCGTATTATTTCCCATTTTTGTATGTGTGTGTGTGGAGTGTAAAATCTAAACTTAAAGCTGTGGCGTCGTGTCACTAAAAATCCCAAAAATATAGTGTTTGAAAACACCAAAATTAAAATTAACTTAAATTACGACAGCGATGCATTGCGTTCAACAGGGCTATCGACGACGTTTTAAGGGAACAAATAGGTAAAATTAACTACGTCTATGTAGACGATGTGATCATATTTTCAGAAAACGAAATTGACTACGTCAAACACATATACACTGTATTAAAATGCTTGCACGAGACGTCTCAATGTTAATGAAACACTAAACTATATTATTTCCCAATTTTGTAATTGTATGTGTGGACTGTAAAAACTAAACTTAAAGCTGTGGTGCAGCGTCACTAAAAATCCCAAAAATATAGTCCTAATAAATAAATAAACTTAGATTACGATGGCGATGCATTGCGTTCATCAACATCCCGGACCGACCTGAAACATAGTATCTGAATTAGGTAATACTGCTGGTTTGGTGATGGGTCGAGTCATCTCTCCCGTGGACGTTTTAAGCTTCACGGTGCGATCAGGTCCATCCGGTCCAGGATGAGTTTTCAATACGCGGGCTAGAATCCAAGCTGCAGGTGGAAGACTTGCGTGCTGACAAGTACCACATTGTCAATAGTCAAAGCGATTGATTAGCAAATGAGATAGATCTCCTTCCGGAATAGTTGTGAATGGGCATCCTATCAGGAAATGGGCTGGAAACAAGTATGTGAGGTCTGTGTCTGGTGTATAATATAATCACCACACAGTTCGGGGCGCGGTAGTGATTGCTGGTTCAGTGGAGCAACTCTGGCTTTTCCTGCGATGAGTGTAACAGATAAGGTGCCATCTGATTGTACCAATCTGCTATAGACGACTGCGGACATGCCTTTATGGAAGCATCTGAAAATCCATGCAGTTCGACATGATCCTCCCTGTTGTTAACAAATCGTGGCAGACAAAGTTTCTGATCGAGTAACCACAATCCTTGAAACAGAATCTTGAATTGTACCACCACTGGCAACAGAATACCCAGCGGATCAAAGATGCGTGCCACGTCCGATAGTACTTGTCATTTGGAACTATGCGGGCTTGCTAAAAGGCACACGTTACGTACGATAAAATGTTCCTTTCTGGATTCTAGTGAATGCCAAGACTTTTGATGTGGAATCAAATTCCTTGCCTTGACCGTTAGTTGTAGAGAAATGCGTGATGAGCTGGAGACCCATTTGCCAAGCTCCATACCTGCACGTTCCATTAGCTCAATCAACTCATCCCGCTTACGAAAAAGCTCCTCCCATGTGTATGCTCCCGTGAGTATGTCGTCCATGTAAAACTCCTCCTTTATGATATTTGCTGCAGTAGGAAACTCAAGTTGATGGACCCTCACAGCCAAAAATGGTGCACTGGAAGTGCATTATGTAACCGTGGAGAGCTCATAGTGCTTGATAGGAGTGCTTTCATCCTCTCGCCATACAATACGTTGGTGACTACAATGATTGGCAGCTACCCAGATTTGTCGATTTATTTTGACTACATCTGCGGAAAAAACGAATTTAATCATTCTGTAGCGCGTCGTTCAAGGCCTTTCCACTAGTGTCTTTAAACGAGCCGTCAAAAACCAATCATAATTTTAGCGTCATTACTGGATGATGTGGTAAATAAAAACATGGCTTCTTGTCAATGTCCTCTGGTGATAGTTCTCGCATGTGACCTAAATTTAGATAATCACGCATATGCTGTACATAGTGCGAGTGTAGATCGAGATTCTGTTTCAATCGGCGTTTGACACCCTTGAATCTTGCGAGTGCTCCCTGTAGTGTATCCGGAAACTGTTGATTTGGATCCTTGAACGGAAGCCCGACGATGTAGCGCCCCTTGGAGTCTCGAGTGTGTGTCTTCATAAAGTGTTGCTCAACTTTATCGTCCGCTTGTTCCCGATGAAATTCCTGGTTGACATCCTCCAGCTCCCAAAAGCGTCGAAGCGATGCATCAATGTCAATAGCCGTGTGCATTGTTGTTGTAGATGATGAGCTGCTGGACATAATAGCAGTTATGACCCATCCAAAAATTGTTGAAATAGCGATGATGTTCCCCTGACTGTCAAACATCTTTTGGCCAGTGAACACGGTCCAAGTATAATCGCTGCCCAAAAGTATATCTATTGGCGCCAACGATTGATACTCAGCATACCCGTGATCGAAGCCATTGAACGCCTTTAGTGCTGCGGCGTCGATATCATGTCTTGCCAACGTAGACGTGATTTTACAGAGTACGTGACCTCGTACCTATATTGTATGCTCAGAGATTCTTGATTGTATGTCCAGTGTGCTGCAGCCTCTGCTTGTCTCAACCTTTATTGATGGAATTCCCGTTACCAGGATACGTGACAGAAAACGTTCTTGTCCAAGTGAGTACCAATCCAACAGCACCAGACATATAGTGTGCGATCCTTTTGCGTTTCGAGCGAACACTAGAGCTGTTGGCAATGCGCTTTTCCGAAGCCCTTGTGGCTGTGTAGTAGTTGATGATCCGTTTTACGAAGGATCAGCTCTTGAAGTGACATGCGCACGTGCGATGTGGCTGATGGTCTCTGTAGTCTCTTCAGGTGTGCTGTGGATGCGCTGCTCATTTATTGGCTGCGCCCTGGTTCTAGTGGATTGCGGAGTACAATTCTCTACATGTAGTAGAGAGTGGTGATGAGTGTGGAAAAATTTGCATGTGAATTTCGATTCACACTTTCGTGACACATGCCCAAGCTTGAGGCAGTTAAAGCACAAGGACTTAGCTTTCACGAATGTACGTCTTTGGTCGATTGATAGTTCAGTAAACTTCGGACAACTGTAGATCTTGTGTTCCTTGGAGTTACATTTTACACAAGCACCTTCTTCCAGCGAAGAAAAAAACGTGTGACGATCGCTTGGCCTTGCTTTGTTGTTGACCACCTTTGATGTCTGTATCCATCTCAGTTTTCCTAAGCTTAAATTCCTCGCAGCGTTGGTCTAAAAATTTGAGCAAATCGTTTGTACTTGGGGATTCCAATCCATTTACGTCGTGTTTCAGCGTCAATCTTTGCCAAAACGAAGTGTATAATCCAGCAGTCTCTCGTAGTTTGCCCTACTGCATCCAGACCTCGTACAATCTCTGTTGCTCCATTTGTCACCTTTCGTAGAATTGAAACATCCGCTCTGGATGTCGAAATTCCTTCCAGACGGTATTGAGTCTCTCCAATAACACGGTTATTTCGTCTAATTCCCAATTTGATCCCGCACGGGGATCTTGAGATGCCGTTAGCAAACGCGTGATGCTTGCCTTCGTAAGGCTTCTTGCTGTTTTCACAAACTTGAATTGTTCAATTTTTTTTTTTAAACAATAAGCTTATCCGGCTCGAAGGACCAAAATATGTTGAAGAATACAACGTCTCAATGTTCATGGAACATTAAATTGTATTATTTCATTATATGTGTGTGTGTGGAGTGTAAAATCTAAACTTAAAGCTGTGGCACGGCGTCACTAAAAATCCCTAAAATAAAGTGTTTAAAAACATAAAAGTTAAAATTAACTTAAATTACGACGGCGATGCATTGCGTTCATCAACATCCCGGGCCGACCTGGAACATAGTTTCTGAATTAGGTAATACTGCTAGTTTGGTGATGGGTCGAGTCATCTCTCCCTTGGACATTTTAAGCTTCACGGCGCGACCAAGTCCATTCGGTCCAGGATGAGTTTCCAATACGCGGGCTAGAATCCAAGCTGCTGGTGGAAGATTTGAGTGCTTGATAAGTACCACATTGTCAACTGAGATGCTGCGCTCTTTGTTTTTCTACTTGTGACGTTGCTGCAAGGATTTTAAATATTCCTGATGCCAGCGTTTCCAAAATCCTTGATTCATTGCTTGCAAGTTGTAACATGTTACCTATTT